>PVKA01008469.1:37691-58361 GCA_004027165.1 Ctenomys sociabilis
TTTTTTTTTTTTTTTTTTTTTTTTTTTTTTTTTTTTTTTTTTTTTTTTTTTTTTGTCTTTTTGAGACAGGGTCTCACTATGCAGTTCAGGCTGGCCTCGAGCTCACTTTGTAGCTCAGGCTGGTCTCGAACTCACAACAATCCTCCTGCCTCAGCCTCCCAAGTGCTGGGATTACAGGCATGCGCCACCACACCCGGCTTGGTAGATTTTTTGGGATCTTCTATGTAGGGTCTCATGTCATCAGCAAATAATGATAATTTAACTTCTTCTTTTCTTACCCTTATTCTTTTTTCTTATGTCTTTTTGAGACAGAGTTTCACTATGCAGTGCAGGCTGGCCTTGAACTCACTTTGCAGGTCGGGCTGGCCTCAAAATTACAGCAGTCCTCCTGCCTTAGCCTCACAAGTGTTAGGATTACAGCTGTGTGCCACCACATCTGCATTGTTATTCCTTTTATTTTTTTCTCTTATCTAATTGCTCTGGCTAATGTTTCCAGGACTACATTGAATAAGAGTGGTGACAGTGGACCTCATAATCTTGTTCCTGATTTTAGAAGGAAAGGATTTAGTTTTTGTCATTTAGTATGATGTCAGCTGTTGGTTTATCACAGATGGCTTTTATGAGATGAAGATAAAGACCATATTTTTCAATTTTCTATAGGTTTTTTCTTATCATGAATTGGTGTTTCTTACTATGCATTTTGCCAAATGCTTTTTCTACATCTATTGAGATGATTGTACAGTTTTTTTTGTTTTTATTTTTGTTGTTGTTTGTTGGTGTGTGTGTGTGTGTGTGTGTACCACTAAAAAATATTCCTTTGTGCTTGCCAAACAGGCGATTATGCCGCTGAGCTGTATCCCTGGCAATCATAGAGATTTTGTCCTTGGCTCTGTTAATAGGGTGTATTACATTTATTGATGTGCATATATTCAACCATCTCTACATTCCTGGGATGAATCCCATTTGATCATGCTGTATAATTTTGATGATTTCTACATCCTGCTTGCCACTTATTAAGGATTTTTGTGTCTATGTTCATTAGGGAGGCTTGCCTGTGGTTTCAGTATGAGGGTAATGCTTTCTTCCAGGAATGAATTTTGCATTATTGCTTCCCTTTCAACTTGATGAAAGAATTTGAGAAATAATGGCATTAGGTTTTCTCTAAATCCCTTGTAGAATTCAGCAGTGAATCCATCAGGAGCCTTGGGATTTTCTTTGTAGGTAGGTTTTTAGTTACATTCGATTTATTTAGAATTATTATTATTTTCATTTTATGTATTTGGTACAGTGTCTCACTATGTAGCTCGGACTTGTAGTGATCCTCCTGTTTTCAGCTTCCCATGGACTTGTTTGCTGACTCAGCGTGCCCCTGGGGGTGGGGAACATGGCATGGCACGCCAGTGATCAAAACCTGGCTGCTGTGCTCTGCCTAAGCAGGTACTTCAATCTGCTGATCTATGTGGTCAGCCCTGATTTTTTCATATCTATTAATATTTGTTTTATATGTTGAGTATACTGGTATTTGGTGTATAAACATTTATGATTGGTATCATTTCCTCTTAAATTGCTCCCTTTACAAGGATGTAGTGACCATCTTTATCTTTCTTAACCAGTCTTGGCTTGAAATATATTTGTCTGCATATAGAATAGCTACCCCTGCTTTTTTCCGGTTTCTTGTTTCATGGAGTATTGTTTTCAATGCAAATAACGAGGAATTAGGATAAATAGGCAGTGACCTGTCTTTCTCAATAAAATGAAGAGGTAGGATCTTGCAACAGACTCAAAACTCAAAAGCCAAATATACCTAGAAGACATCCTGAGAAATAGTCCTTTCCTAAGGGTTCCAAGTGCTAACAATAAACCTACTTGCCACAAGCAATTTATAAGAATCAACCTAGGAATTCAACTAAGCAAAAGAAAAAAAGGAAGAGCTGGGGAGATAGCTCAGTAGAATAAGCTGCCTATTTATCCTAATTCCTCGTTATTTGGTATCGGCCCATAATATTGCTTATGACCCTCAGGCAATCTCAGTCTTGACATACCAGGAAGAAGCACCTTGGCCAAATAGTAAAATCAGCAATAATCACAGCATCAAACACAGCCTTGAAAATGACAAACTGTGTTAACTATTAATTTGACACTTTTAACTGTATGAACTAGATTTTGAACTGACAAAAATCTAAAACAAACCAGAAAATTGTGTACAGTAGATGTGCCTTCAACATAGTGATTTTACCCTTAGGGGAGAAAATTTAAAAGGAATTACAGGGAAATAGAGAAATTGAAGAAGAGATTAAAAGGAATGCTTGAGGACAAAGGAAGATTTACAGTTTAGGAATCTGCTGAAGAAGACAGGAAGGAAAGAGAAGGAAGAAATAAAGATAAGAAGAAATCATCATCAACAACAACAAAAACACTATGAACAATGTTAACACTCATAAAAAACAACAATCAAGAAAAAACAAAAACAAGAAAATAAAATTGGGGAAAAGAAGTCCACTTCAAGGTATGTGCCTGTTGTGAGTGAGGGACAAAGTGGGCAGGCAGAGTCCAGGTATATGTTGATTAATCCCAGCAATCCAGCTGGAATGTACAGCATGGTAATGGAGAATCCCAGCAAACCTTCACCTTTAGTAGTGTTTTGGTACATTTATATACTGTGAAAAGATGTCCATAATCAAGCCAATATCGTTAGATTTTTCTACTTACTTAGATTTTTTTCTTAGTGAGCACAATACTTCCAATCACTGATAGTAGAAAACAGGGATCATTCTAGAACAGAGGCTGTAACTTGTTTATTTATTGATTGATGTTCAGTAATATAATTTTTTGCCAACATTTAAGATTTGAAGGATTTCACATTTTTAAAAATGGATTTAAGCTTCTTGTTAAAAGAAGAAGAAGAAGAAGAAGAAGAAGAAGAAGAAGAAGAAGAAGAAGAAGAAGAAGAAGAAGAAGAAGAAGAAGAAGAAGAAGAAGAGGGGCCAGGGAGATAGCTCAGTGGCATAATATCTGCCTGACAATGCAAGGTCCTGAGTTTGATCTCCAATACAAAAAAAAATTCAAAACCAAAAACCCTTTAAAAAGAGAATATGAGTTAATGCCAAGGCCTACTTCCATGGAGCACCTTGCTAGGAATGAGTAGCAAATTTCTTTTTGTACTTCTTATAGTGGCCACAATATAAACTATGACTTTTTTTTTTTTTTTTTTTTTTTTTTGTCATTTCCATGCCTTGCCTCCCTTCCAAAAGCATGGAGGTTGTAGCTACTGTCCTAATGCATTCCTTTCCTCAAACTCATCTACAGTTTGCCTGGGAGTCCTACAGAGTGCCTACCTTGTCTTCCTTCTCTTCATCTCGATTGCTTCATCTTTACATCAAAATCTCAGCACAGCTGATGTGCAGTTGTCTCAGTTACTCTCTCATTGCTGGGACAAAACCCTGACACTTAAAATGAAGGAAGGAAAGGTTTTCTTAGCTCACAGTTAATGGAGGTTTTAGTCTACACTCAGTTGGCTCTAAGGCAGAGGGGCACATGGTAGACGGCAGCAGTTCATGGTGGTGGAAAATAGCAATAGTGATTGCAGAGAGCAAGTCTGTCTCTCTTTCTATCATATGTTATATTCAGGCTATCCAACCCAGGCCGGGTATAGCACTTACACCCATAATCCCACCAATACTCAAACTCAGAATTCCAACAGTACTCAGACCCATAATCCCAGTCTTGGATTATGAATTAATTAATCACAAACTGTAGAACTGTGCCTCAATGACTGCATGAGGCTTTGGGGGGACAAATACACACAAACCATAACAGCACTCAAGTGGAGTTTGCCTCTAGCTTCAGCTATTTAATCCATTACTGACATATGGTGAAAGCAAAATGATGTTAGTGTCTTGCCTGAAGGCCTTCCCTGGCTCTCCTCTATCTGTAGAAGAAAGTCTGAGTTCTCTCAGTGCACATTCCCACTCATCCATGGCCGGACCATCCCACCACCCCAGTACTCTACAATGTAGTCTCTGCTCTGTCCCTGCCAAGCAACTCTGGTGACCAGGAAGATTACTGCTCCAGATCATGCTCCTCTGTAAACCTATAACATTCTAATGGCTCATTTGGCTTCTATAACCACATTCTTGGCTTCACAGATTTATTTCAGTTGTTACCTTCTGTTTGAAGACAGCATTGGCCCCATCCCATAAGTGGGTATAATCATTGCACTCCTGCCTCTAGTTCCTTGTGTCCCCTGTAAGATTGCTATTTTGCCACTGTAACATTTTACTATACTTGCTGGTTTACTTGCTGTGTTCACATTAGATTATAAACTCCTTAAAGGGATGAGCTGTACCCTAATTGTCCTTGTATTTCCAGATTTGTGCATATAGTTGCTTAATAAATATTGGTCAAATGAATAAAGACTTAATTCAAATAGTCACTTGAAAGCAGATTGTTCTTGTAAATAAACTGATCATCTGCCTATAAACCTATAAACTATGGATCAGCTTTTATTCAGGGACTTATATAAGGAGGGACCATTTAGGTCAGTTCAAGCAACAAAATCAACTCTGAAATAGTAGGTGGCGTAAAGCAATGTGCATTTGTATCAGCAATGTTCCCCTAATTATACTCTTAAGAAAGGCTCCATATATTGCCTCTAAATATTAGAGGCAAATGTAAGTACTTTTTGAGTCAGGCCAATTATGCCATATATAAGATACAGATTCATGTGTCTTATAAGTATGGTTTATAAATAACTAGGTTATAGCTGTCAATCCTTGCAAGAAAACCTTTAAGGAACCAGTTTAAATCAACCAACTGACTATAGGAAGGAGAATTAATGGCACTTCTCCATATTATATACTTTGTATTAATATCTCAAAAACTATAGCAATGTAGGGACAAAAATCTAAAACACCACACACACACACACACACACACACATCCTCTGGGAGTTTTAAAAAGGTGTATTCAGAGAATGAGCCATGTGGGTTCCTGGTAGAGGGGTACCCACTGAGGCCCAGATAATGCATACAGAAGTTTGGAAGTGGCTGGGGAGATGGCTCAGTGGAATAAGCACTTCCCTTGAAAATGCAAGGGCCTGCGTTCAATCCCTGGCTCCACCCCCACCCAAAAAAAGAAGTTCAAAAGTGGGCACATGCTGGGGCTTTCATAGAACAGCAAGAATCCAGTGCTGAGTGTGGCCAGAGCAATTGAACACAGTGGAAATCTTTAGAGAGGTGATCAATTGGATTCTACTGGACCTGTGTCTAGGGAAGAGCTAGATCAGAACATGTGGAGCAATGCTCCTCTAGTCCAAAAGATCCAGTGTCTCCTTCCTATAATGAGTACTTTCTATTCTTCCCTAATTCTTTTATTAAATTCATAGAAAATATATTCTATGTACAGACCTAACATCCAAATAAGCAATATAAAACCAATGAGCTTAGTTGGTATTAATTTTCAGATTTGCAAGTTGAAAAATATCTGGAGTTATACTATACAATGATGTATATATATTTAACACTGATATTTAACATTTCAGAATGGTTAAGATAGCAAATTTTATGTTATGTGGTTTTTACTACAGTATTTTTAAAAAAGCAACAGGACTCAATATAAGGTTATACATGCACTGAAACAATACATATTAAAACATTAAGACATGAAACAAGCACACATGAAAGAAGCCAGACATCTACAGTACAGGTAACTGTACAGACAGAACACAGATTGGTGGTTGTCAGGGAGACAGGGAAGAAGGAGTAGGAGTCAGCTGCATAATGAGTGTATGGTTCCCTTTAGGGTCACGAAAATATTTTAGAGCTGGCTAGAGGTGTAGTTACATAATACAGTGGATGTACTAAGTACCACTGACTTGTTCACTCTAAGTGGTTAATTGCACATAATATCATCTTAAATTCAGTTAAAAAACAACTAAGGAAAGGGAAAAGTTCAAGAAAAAAAGGGTGTTGAAAAGAGCCAAAAGTATCAGAAAAGCCAGGTAGGATGTTGAGTAAGAAGTTATTAGATTTTGGAAAAGAAGGCAGTCCTTGAAGAGTAGTGAAGTGCATCAGTGGTCAGACTTGTGGATTAGCACAAGATGGGTCTGTGGACGTCTTTGGCATTCATGAAATCAGTTAAGAGGAAAACACCAACAAACAGGAGAGAAGACACACCTTTAGCAAGTCTAGGAAAAGATGGAAGAGAACTGAGCCAACAATTAAAGACATCAGCCTTGAAAATACAGCCATGGTAATATTGGAAGGGACAGGTAAGTAGGGAGAAAATTTGTGATTTTGAAATTTCAACTGGGACTGGGAAGATAGTTCATCAGTACTGCATGCTGTGCCAGCTTTGGAACCCCAGGTGAGCTATGGCGGCCACTGAAACTGGGCATGGTGGCACACATCTGTAATCTCAGCACTGGGGAGGCCCAGATAGGAGGATCACTATGAGTTTCAGCTGCACGGTGAGACCCTGTACCAAATAAATAAATAAATAAATTTAAAAGTTTTCACTTGGAAAGAGGTTGAGTTGAATTAAATGATACTTGATAATTCCTGTTTTCTTTTTTTGAAAAATGATGAACCTGTAGGGCTTGACTGAGCACTAAAGCCTCAGAGGTTGATAAAGAGGAATAAAAGGACTGTCTGGGTAGCTTAAGGGCTTTGATAGAAATTGTAAATATCTCCCTCACACACACACAAATCCCCAACACAAAAAGTTGAACTGTTAAAACCATCTTGAGACTAATATTTTCCTATGAATTTCCCGTTAAAAGTAAAACCCCTGTCTGCTGTCATGTAACAAACGATACCGGATTTAGAACATATTATGATTATTCTTAAAAGTGTTTATGTAACATACAACATGAAGTGTAATTAGGGAGAACTGCAGAAAGACAGCACATTGGGACCTACTAAAGATACATTGAACTAAAAGCAGAAATAAAGACATGAGAAAATATTCCACAAGTCTTTCAAGGTGAAGCATTACCTGAGTTGATAATGAAGAAACAGATAATACTTGCCGCAATAAATTACATAGGTAAGTTTTTGAAGGAAATATATATCTTAAAGCTTAAAATAAACTATGCTTAATACTTTTACATGATGTTACACTGTAAAATGATTATATAAATTAAACTAGTGATTAATAGCAAATATTTTTAAACAATTTTTCAACTACCAAATGAACTTAAATATGTCTTTAAATTGGTCATCTTGAAATATGTTACTCATGGGAAATCTAATGATGTCACTGAATGAAAAATGCAATGCACCTAAGATGCCTTCTGGAGTTTTGTGGGCATTAAAATATTTCTGCATAATGCTGTAGAGAATCTTAGAAATGCAACCTTCCTCATGAGTTTTAGGTTCATGTAGCTCTTTAATGATAACGATTACTTAAGTTTACCTATAGGCTATGTAATTGAGATGCTAAAAGAAATCTCAGCTTTGTAGTGATCTCTATGAAAACATGAAAGCTTTTCATGGAATAATAATAGGATAAAAATATAAAATCACACTGGAACTTTATGTACAATTTATTAGTTTTTATTGTGATAAAGTGTACCTAATAAGCATACTATGTTAGCCATTTAAGAATACACAGTTTGGTGACATTAAGTTATTCATATTATAGTGCAGCCATCGCACCACCCATTTCTGGTATTCTTTTCATTATCCCAAACAACATACCTTGTCTCTGTCTATTGGGGTAAAAAAAACCCAGATGATAAAACTGATAACCTTAACCACTTAAAAAGGTACACTAGAAACTGAGTTCTCACCCTATTAAAAAGAGCTTCTACACAGCAAGAAACCATGAACAGAGCAAAGATACAACCCACAATATGGGAAAATATTTTTGTAAGCTGTACCTCAGACAAAGAATGAATATTTAGAATATATAAAGAACTCAAAACAAAAAACTCAAAAATAGAAAGGTATAACACAATTAAAAGGAAAACAAGAACTTAAGGGTTAAACAACAAAGAAAGGGCAAGGACAAAAGCTAGGAAACATGACAGGGGCAAAAACCTTACATGTATACGCATAAGATGGTTAAGGCATTGATCCTGAGAATCTTCAGTAGGTTTTTGAAACTAACAGTTAATTGGTAGGATTTTCACTCTGATTAACTATATATGCTGATACCTGTGAACTAAGCAATTGCACTGAAGATAGCAACGTTTAATACTAGGGTCAAGCTTGGCATACCTGTCATTCTGGCCTTCTAAATATGTACTACTTGTCATGTCATATCAATTACTGCTACACTGTCTCTCAAGTAAATGTTTGTTTAAAAAAAAAAAAAAGGCTAGTAAATGAAAACAAGAGATAAGAAAAAAAAATGTCAAGACTGTCCTGCTATAATTTCTAAATTTCTGTGTGAAAATATGTAATTGCTTATTCCTATTTTTTGAAATTTTTAAATTTTATTTTATTTTTCTTCACATTCTGTAGGAATTTAAAGTTTAACATATCAATACTTGATGGAAAATACCTGTTCCATGCTATGTCTAAGATGTTTGATAGTCAGACAGATAGTGATTTAAGCTCAACTACCTGTGTTGTAGGGTAGTAATAATAAGCTGCTCTTCTGGAAGGTGAACAACTTAAGTTTTTAGACCAAATATTAAAGAAAAAGAAGGGCTGCAAAGACAGTCAACATTTTGGCCCTAGCCTTTCAAGGTCAGTGAGGACTCAGGACATAAGAGAACCTGTACTGTCACATCCTGTAGCTCAGTGATGTCCCAAATTTTCTGATCAAGGAGATTAGGGGCCACAGAGGAAAGTGATCAATGATGTAGAGTGTGCCTAAGGAGAGTCACATGGAGAGAAAAAATTCTCTCAGGCTTTCACAGAGAGCAGATTGGTCAAGCAATGGCCATGACTCATCCACATGGCTGATACTGACAAAGAATCTACAAAATGGGGTACAGGGTTTCAGGGTAAATCCTGAGGGGATTTGACTGACCTTGTCACATACAAAAGTTACATTTCTTGTTATATAGGTCTTTCTTTGTCTTGGTCCTAACCATTTAGCAGAAAAGCATAAAAATGAGGCATAAAAAGTAAAGCCATAGTAATATGCTGAGCTATAAAAGGCTCAAGCCAACAACTTCTGACATTGCCAGTCCTACAGATAACCCACTGTTATTATGGATGACTGGACTATATTGGAATATTTTGATGAATTCACACACCTACAATATTTAAATGACAATGGAATATCCATCTCTGACAAAACTAAACAAAAGAAGGGGATACAAATGAAGGACCATTTTGTATCTGTATATTCAAAATAGTTAGGATAAATACACAGCTACTTTCTCTTAATTCAATGAGAAGAAAGATTTGTACTAACAGTGTTTATGGACAGGATATCATGCCTGCATCTTGTACTATGAATAACCACTACGAAGAAAACAATATGCAATGTTATTAATTTTTGAAACTGTCCTACTAATCAGTTTTGAAGCTGTCTCATTGCTATTTGTTTCTCAATAAAATTATTTTAAAAATGTTCAACATCATTTGAGACATACAAGTTAAAACAATGCTGAGATTTCAGCTCACCCCTGAAAGAATGGCTATCATCAAGAAACCAACTAATAATTAGTGCTGGCAGGGCTGTGGGAATACTTCTTTCTCTACTTGACTGGAAGAAGACTGGCATAATGACTGGAAATCAGTGTAGAGATTCCTCAAAAAAATAGGACCAGAAGTTTCATTTGACACAGTTATTCTTTGTATCATCCCAAATGAATTAAAAGCATCGTACCACAGAGATATACACACACCCATGTTTACCATAGCACGGTTTGTAATGGCTAAATCTTGGAAACAGCCCAAATATCCATCAACAGATGAACAGATAAAGAAGATGTGGGTTTTCTTTTTCATATGGAGAAATACCATTTCTAGGTAACTGGATGCACTTTGAGGCCATGTTCTTTTTATTTTTTTTAATGCTTTTTTTTTTCTAATGTCTTTTTGAGACAGGGTCTCACTATGCAGTTCAGGCTGGCCTTAAGCTCACTTTGTAGCTCAAGCTGGTCTTGAACTCACAACAATCCTCCTGCCTCAGCCTCCCAAGTGCTGAGATTACAGGCATGCACCACCATGCTCGGCAGGATTTTTTTTTGGCGGAACCGGGGATTGAACTCAGGCCCTTATGCTTGCCAGTGAAGCGCTTATTCCACTGAGCCATCTCCCCGGCCCTGAGGGCATATTCTTAAGTGGAATAAATTAGACATGCATACATGAAGTCACATTGTTTTTCTGCTCTAAGAAACCCAAAATGTAAATAAAGACCAAAATGTGTAATAGGTCCTGGGAATGGGAAGAAAGAAGGTGAACAAGGGAGGGGAAATAAAACAAAGCACAAGAAAAAAAGAATACAAGAAAATGGGAACAAAGCTTTTGTAAATAAGGAGAAGAAAAGGGGTTGAAGGGAGGGGAGGGGCATGAGAAAAGAGAATCAAGATGGATCATGTACAGGTGCAAATTCCACATGATGAATGTTATCAATATGGATATCTAAATTGTACCAATAAAAGTGATTTTTTAAAAAGAAGTACAGTTGACAAAGAATAATAAGAGAACTTGTTAGAGAAGAAAGGAACTAGAGACTGGTTATGCCTACAGGTCTAAGGAGGTAAATGTAACTTTATGGTGTCAGATTCCATAATTGTATGGTCAAGTACCATACAATTAAAAGAAGAGAATGTGTGTGTGTGTGTGTGTGTGTGTGTGTGTGTGTGTGTGTGTGTGTGTGATTATAACTGATGGGTTAGGCTTAGATACTGACCTCTGCTGAAGATGGTAGGGATAAGAGGCACTGAGTATGTTACAGAGGTAGCTGAGCTCTCCTGTCCTATTTTTCTTTTAGTTAACTTTAGCTTTAGTATTGCTCTCCAGTAGAACACACATATCCTTATATTTCTGAAGAAAGCGCTCCAAGAAGGTAGCAGGGAGAATGAGCCAGTTTCCTGTATGGTGAGCTTCTGATTGAATGACAGACATTTTAAAACAGCAAAATAAGGAAATCAGAAGCTCTTCTGAGTCAGTTCTGCTGTGTTTTCAAGGTTAAGAATTGCTGCCTTTGTGAAATTGGAGACACCTTGAACCGCTGGTGGAAAATGTTACAAAAGTATAAGTATTCCTGCATTTGTAAAATGATGATAATAGCTAATATTACTATTCATGAACTGGGGTGTGTAAGAAATAATGCATTTGTTTACTTTGTACAATTGCTTAAATTCTGTCTTGTGTCTCCATTTCCACCAGATGCAATAATTTTAAGAGCACCCCTATGAAGCCTTCCATCCTCCTCTGTTATATAGAGTCTTTCACTTACCAATTGTCACAAGTTAACAGTTTTTAGCTAGTTGGGCAGTATGGATGATACAATGACTATCCTGCTGTGTCTGTGACCAGCTTGGTCTGAGTGACAAACAGAATTCAGGGAATGAGGTGGTGTGTCACTTCTGAGGCTAGCAGGTGTCATTGTCATTTCTGAGTTTCTTCCTTCAAACCTGGGTGGAGCCAGCTGCCAGGCATAAGGAAACTCAGCCCTGTAGAAAGGTCCACATGTAGGGAAATGAGGCTGTCTCTCACTGACCAGTTTCAATTTGCCAGCCATGTGAATGTGACAGCTTAGAAGTGGATTTGCCCTCAGACAACAACAATCACAACTGATACTTTGACTCAGCCCAGGAGTCCTGCTGAGCCAGAAGCATCCAGCAAAGCTGCCCCTGAATTCCTCACCCTCAGAAACCACTTAAGGTAATAAATGTATGTTGTTTTAACTTAGTGTAGGAGAGGTTTATTTATTACATAGAAATATGTAACTGACATGGCATTGACTCCTTGAGGTCTAAAGATATTCTGCTTACACAACACCCTAAAAGCATGGGAACTTTACCATTGCAGGAGGAACCTGTGGTTGGAAATGACTTCGAAGGGACTGTTGGCCCCAACATACCGTATAGCAATTCCTTCAGCAGGCTTGCACTTTCCAGGCTCTGCTCCAGAAACAAGGGCTAAGTTCCTTCTCCTCC
Source organism: Ctenomys sociabilis (assembly GCA_004027165.1). Lineage (NCBI taxonomy): Eukaryota > Metazoa > Chordata > Mammalia > Rodentia > Ctenomyidae > Ctenomys > Ctenomys sociabilis. The sequence continues at coordinate 49,759 of PVKA01008469.1, forward strand.
CAATGCACATTCCTCTTTGAAGACCTTCCATCCTTTGTTCCCAGGCTAGGACATTTTGCTTTTGTCTTGAGCAAGCCCTTATTCACATTTTTCAGCCATGAGCCTTTGTACCTCAGTCTTCTCAGCCTCTCTTGGACTTTTGGAAATAAAAAGTCAGAAAACTTGCAAGCTTTACCTGCTGCCACCCATGTTGTAGTCACTCCCTAAGACAGTGAGCACATCCTACCTCCTTGCATTTGGTGAGATTCGGGAGCAAAGGGGAAAACGAAGGGAGGAAAATAATCTGTGAATATTGCAAAATACTATCCTATCGAATAAACAACACATATTGAATGTTTGCTGGGTTACCAGATGTAAAAATTACTCTGTTGTCTCATTTGAGTTTCCTCAAAAGGTCACATTGAATGAAAATACTATCACCGGCATGTCTGTGTTTCAACAAGTCTAGGCACATATAATCAACCTGGTGATACTTCCTCACCCTCACCTTAACTCATAATTTAAACTCCTCCCACCCCCTTCTTTCCTGCAGCGATGATTGGGAAGCTCCACCAGCTGACTTAGCTTCCTCCTGTTTCCCAGCTCACATGTGCCTGCAGGTATCAGTAGGAAGGGCGGCGTCTGGAAGACCCAAGCAGCGCCCGTGGGAAGTCTTCACACAGACACCGGCCACGAAGGATCCTCGCCCAGTGCAGATAAGTTCTGAATCTATCTCTCTCAAAATACAAGAAGGTGTAACCACCTGGTAGCAATCTCTGTCATACCATGATTGTTAGTTTCCTTACTAAACCTGATTTTATGCCAGAAATAATTAACACAACCTTCCACACAACCTTAAAAACAACATACCAGCGAAGCATGGAGGTACCAGCTTGTAACCCAAGCACTCTGGAGGTGGAGAGAGAAGGACTGCCTAAATCTGAGACTAGCCTGGGCTGCCTAGTGAGTTCAAGCTCAGCCTGGGCTACATAGAAAGACGCTATCACCAAACAAAACAAAACAACAAAGAAAAGCCTACCAAAAATATTGAGTGAGATATTATGTAGCTGGCAAAGATTTAAGTCTTAGGAGTTTAATAGCAGAGTATGTAAAATATATTCATGAAAAAGATAATAACCTAAGCTATGAATGACTTCACATTCTAATGATAAGTAAATACTTGTATAAATAATATGACAAGCAATATAATTAAAAAATAAAGAAGCATTGTAGTTTTTCGAAGAGTCAGAATGGTATTTGTTAATAAAATGCACCTAAACAATCTATACCACATACATGACAATACTCAGAAATAGTGAAGGGCTTTCCAGGGCAACAATATGCTCCCAACATGCAAAGCAGTCACAGTGGAAGATGGGCTCATTTTAAACAAATAGAGTTAATTTTTATTTATTTATTTTGTGGAACCAGGGTTTGAACTCAGGCCCTTGCGCTTGCCAGGCAAGTGCTTATTCTACAGAGCTATCTCCCAACCAGTGTTAACTTTTATTACTAAACTCTGGCTTATAGTTCTACTTTTTTTTTTTTTTTTTTTTTTGGTGGATTGAGGGATTGAACTCAGGCCCTTGCACTTGCCAGGGAAGTGCTTATTCCACTGAGCCATCTCCCCGGCCTAACCTCTGGCTTATAATCAGTTCATAAGAAAGCTATAAGTGGGGGCCAGGGAGATGGCTCAGTGGAATAAGCGCTTCCCTGGCAGGTGCAAAGGCCTGGGTTCAATCCCCGGTTCTGCCAAAAAACAAAAAAAAAAGAAAGCTGTAAATGATGGAGGGTATATCTTGAAGCTATAAATCATCATTTTAGCATTATAGCTTTTATAACTTATGTTTTTCTTATTCCAACAGCAGTCCTTCTGCATACAAAAACTTTAGAAAAAGTGAAGTAAGCAAAAAAACAAATAGTAATCAGTTTCCATTTTGCACAGCAGTACTGTGATTAATAACAGTACACTGGGTTCTTTGAAGGAAGGCTAAAAATCACAGGAAACATAAATAATAGTTTAAAAATACAGAAGAGAGGAGGAAAGTGGAAATCAGAGCAGTTAGTGCAGAAGCCATAAAGGCAAATACCATCCTGACCAAATCCCAGCCCTTGTTTTGGTAGACCTGTGGGATCAGAGCAACAGAAGCCAAAGTGCCCAGCCAACACAGTGCAGAGTCTTGCAGGCAATTTAGACTCTGAAAGAGCACACCTCTGGGGAAGGGAAAACCTGAGGTAGACCAGTGCTCAGCACTGCATTTAAGGCTGGGTGATTAGATGATGTTGGGGACGGTGAGTCCTTGGGCTGGCAGTAAGATGGGTACCTCCCTGGACCTAGCAGAGATAAGCAGAAATCTCTTCTGGAGGTTACCTTTATCTTTGGCCTCAAATTGTTTCCAGAATTTTCAAGTACACTGAGCTATACATGATGATAATGAAGAACTAAGGAAATTCTGCTTTATATGCAAGCTCAAAGGAAATAGCAGATTGTAGAAACTGACCCACAAATATTTCTGTGCATGTGAGATGGACTACAGCACCCTGAAGCTTCCTGTATGAAATAAAAAGCCATTAGGGAACCTGTCTTAGAGCACAAGAGTAATAGTTTGCTTGAGCTTGATTTTCAGTGCAAATATAGACTGTGGGACTGGGGCCCATCATCCCTGACCTTTTGGGTTTGAAGCAAGAAGTGTCTGCAAAGTTACCATGGGGATTCAAAGTGGACACTAGGGCTGAGGTATAGTTCAAGCATGCTCCAGGCCTTGGGTTTAATCTCCAGTGCGCATGCTCCCCCCCCCCACACACACACATACACACACACAGATATAAAACACAACTTTGGTAATGCCTTCAGAGAACAGAAAACTAGTGATACAGAAAATTTCTAAGGAATATTTAGGTCAAAATAGCTGAGTAAATTTAATTACTGTTTTTTTTTTTGTTGTTGTTGTTTATTTGTTTTTTGTTTTGTATTTTTTAAGGAAGGGTCTACAGAGTGTTCAGGGTGTCACTGCTAGATTGGACTTGTAGTGATTCTCCTGTTTATAGCCCCCTAAGAGCTGGGTTTATAGGCATGCACCACCAAGCCCAGTCTCAATCATCATCTCAGCATGCCCCAGGGGCAGAGCCAGCACTGCAGGCCTGGGGATAGAACCCCTGGCCCCTGTGCCCACTTGCAGGCACTTTAATCTGCTGAGCTATTTGCCTGCCCAAATTACTGTTGTTTCCCCCTTTCTGTTAGGCTCATTTGGTAATTAAATTGTTTATTTTCCATTTTTAAAGCATCATTTTAAAAACCTAAGTCAACTTACTATAATCAAAAGTATTGCTGGGCGTGGTGGCACAGGCCTGTAATCCCAGCACTCGGGAGGCTGAGGCAGGAGGATTGTTGTGAGTTCGAGACCAGCCTGAGCTACAAAGTGAGCGTAAGGCCAGCCTGAACTGCATAGTGAGACCCTGTCTCAAAAAGACAAAAAAAAAAAAAAAAAAAAAAGTATTAATAGCCCTGGAGACTATTGATATTATTGTTATCATCATCATTATCATATTAGAAAAATAACAGTAATACAATGAGAGATTTTTTTACATAGTCTGGATATTAACCCTCGACAGATCAATAGGTATCATAGACTCATTTTCCATTCTGATTTTGTACTCTGTCATTTGCTTTGCTCTAAAAAAATTTTAAATTTGATATAATTTCATTTGTCAATTCTATTTTTGAGCCAATAGAGTCCTGGCATTTTTATTATTTTAAAAGATACTACCAAATTATCTTCCACAAAAACTGTACCAATTTATCCTGAAATTCACTTGTTTAGTTATTCATACATAAATGGTGAAAGATCTCAAGACTAAGCAAGAATTGCTCTGTGCTGTATCCTGCTCATGAAAGGGTGGAAGGAAAAGAATATATAGGCTATTTCCCACCATAATGACCATTCTATCTTCAGACTGTAAACAGGAAGTAGGCCCAGAATAAGAACATGAATTTCATTTTTAACATGAAAATCATAACAAACACCTTCCCTGACACCACCGTCCAAACAGGCAACAAAATAAACAGGCTATCACTTATGATCTTACAGGAAGAATTAAAGTTTCTCAGATGACAATAAGACAGCTGGTAGAAACTTTAAATGTCTCAAAGTTTGGCTTGGACCTGATGTACATCATGTCTCTGACCTCCCATTGTCATGCTGAAGCATGGTCACATGTGACATCAGGGGGTGGGGACCCCTTTGCTTGGGGACACTCACTGCAGTCTACTACAATAGAAGGTACCTATTGTTATGGTATGGATGTGATAAAGAGACAAGAAAAGAACTTTCACCACTGAGCTCTTCATACTCTTTCAGTAGATAGGTGAGGTGCTTAAAGATACACAGGTATCTTCAGGGTAGAGTCTTAACTTGTTTTGCCATGATGAAAGAAGGCTCAGAGAGAGAGCAGCGAATGCAATCACATTGCACGCTGGGCTGCTGCAGGGTATGGGATTTCTTTGGGGGTGATGAAAAGCTCTAAAATTAGATTGTGTTGATGGTTGTACAATGCTGGAAATACTGAAACCATGCAAATCTTAAGATGTGCATTTCATGGAATATGAGTTTTATTTCAATAAAGCAGTTTAAAAAAACAATTGCATGTTAGGATTGTAAATTAGTTCCTCCTATAATTTGAGCAACTACTCACAGCCTTGTGTAATGCTAAAATATATATGCAGATCAGTGATAGGTGATTTTTTTAAAACCCAGTTTTATAACATTTAATTATTTTTGGTGGGACCGGGGATTGAACTCAGGCCCTTGCATTTGCCAGGGAAGTGCTTAGTCCACTGAGCCATCTCCCCAGCCCCCTAAATTTTAAATAAATGTAATAATGCTTATGAAGTTTTTCAGATTTTTATTACGGAAGATTTCAAAAATGTCAGTTTAATAAAGCCTACACACACACACCCCCAGATTCAATTAGTATTGTAAACCATGTTTGTGGGCCTGGGGAGATAGCTCAGTGGAATAAGTGCTTCCCCGGCAAGTGCAAGGGCCTGAGCTCAATCTCCAGTTCTGAAAAAAAAAAAAAAAGTTTGTTTTCTCTATACTTCAGATTTTTTGAAGTTCTGAGTATTATATTTTATCTGTAGATATTAGTACATTTATCTCAAAGATAAGGATGCCCTAATTTAACCAGAAGCATGTCATTATTACAGATGATTGAAAATCTGTAGTAATTTTTTAGTATTATCCAGTCAATATTCTTATTTTCCTGAGTGTTCTCTAAAAATTTTTGTGAACTTTTTAACTTGAAAAACAATCTAGGGGCCAGGGAGATAGCTCAGCAGCTTAAGAGCCAGCCTGGCAGACACAAGATTCTGAGTTCAATCCAGGTACAAAAAAAAGAAAGAAAGAAAGAAAGGAAAAAAGCAGGATGTGAAAAGCAATCTAGTACTCTGAGTTATTGTAAAAGAGTTAGATGACGTAGAGCAAGATTATGACATTCTTTCAAAAAAGGAACACTAAACTTCCCCATAAAATAGTATCCGAAGGACAACTTTTTTGCTACCTTGATGATGTGCCTGTATTCTGATATGTGACATATAAATGTGTGTGTTTACATATCACACACGTGTGTGCGCGCCTGCGTGTGTGTGTGTGTGTGTGTGTGTGTCCAGAAGTGGCGGCTTTAAGAAAATGGATTGGACAAAAGAAGGAAGATTTTAAACTTATTCTGCTTACTATTTGGGCTTTCTAACTATGGCTGATTAACCCTTTTACAAACTGAGTATCACAAGGAATTATCTAGGTCTTTCTTCTATTTTCCTCTATTACAACACGGCCCATGTTCTTTTTGAACAGAGAGAGGCCGGGCCCAGGGGAGGGAGGCTGGGAGGATGTGTAAACTCCATAGAGCCCGGCGAGGTGCTGAGAATGGACCACGAATTTGTCTCTAGGTTTTCTTCCGGTCAGTAAGATAACAAGCTGGTGAGATATGCAGGATATCGTATTTATGGAGAAAAACAAACAAACATCTTCAGACAAGCAGGGTGAGTGCTCTGAATGAAACCAGAACATTTCTTCTAATGGCTTTCATGGAAGACTTTATTTATAAAGACTGTGTGGTCCCCACGCAAGATCGCCAAACGTGGAGCTTTCAGACCTGCTGTGCAACATCCGTGGGTGAGGGTTGATGACAGCCACAAGGTGAAATCAGTGCAGGCCATACTGACATTAGGACGGCAGCAGCAGCGCGATCATCTGGCACTCAGTTCTCGGCTGGCCTGACCCACTTTAGGAAGCTTGTAGGAGTTACAAATGTGGATGACTACAGGAGCCAGTTGGGAGACGATGGAGTTACCCTTGGGGACAGGGCACTGCGACCACTGGATCCCCGTCCCTAACTCGATAGAGCAGCAGCTATGTCTCACCGCCAGCGGATGTTGCCACGTGGGAATCTCGGGATGGTGTGGCCAGCCCTTTCCTTTCTCTCTCTCCCTTCTTCCCTCCTTTCCTCTTTCCCCCTGTTCCTCTCTCTGACACGGAGGAGTACATGCCATGCACAAAGGCTGAGATACAGTCCCTGCCCCTCTTCTTTACAGTACTTAAGACAGGTTTGTTCGCTGATCTTGAATTTGTAATTCTCCTGCCTCAGCCTCCGGAATACCGTTGAAGTACGACTCCTCTAGCGCTGAAGTCTCCATTTTTATTTATTATTTTAATTTTTATCAAGTTTTACATATTGGCTAAATTTTAGTTATTTCTTGGAGGTTACTAGGGCCTTCACATGGAGTTATACCCCTAACCTTTTTTTTATCTCATTTATTTATCTTTTGAGACAGGGCTAAGATTTGCAGTACATCCTCTGTTTCAGCCTCCCATAGTGCTGGGATTGCAGATGTGTGCCCCAAGGTTAGCTAATGTTGGCCACAAATTCTTACAAATACTGGGGGCCAGAGAGATGGCTCAGTGAGGTAAGCACCTCTCTGGCAAGAGCAAGGGCCTGAGTTCAATCCCCAGTTCTGCCAAAGGAACAACAACAACAACAAATTTCTTACAAATACTACAAAAGCTAGGTAAATTATTTCTGTAAGCTAACTTGATTCCAGTCCAGAGGAATGTGTTGTATCAGATGCTCCAGTACTAGAAAGCACAAGGGCCTGAGTCCAATCCCCAGTTCTGCAAAAAAAAAAAAAAAAAAGAAAAGAAAAGAAAAAAAAAAAAAAACAACCAGATGCTCCGGTACTCTCCCAGAAGCATGCTTCTCTCAGCATGTGTGTTGTTCTAAATATTTTCTGAGTTGGAGGTGTGACTGATTTCCTCTTGCAGGAATAGAGCTACGTAAGTAGTTTGGGCTTCTGACTAGAAGGCCCAAAAGGAAGTCTTCATTAAGTTTCCATCACTTGATCATCCCTTCTCAAATTTTTCATGAGATGATCACACTGTTCTCCAGTATTAATTTTAGAGCTGGTGCCCTGGGAACTGACCTAGTATGTTTCATAGAAGGCAGCACTTGGGAAACACTTGTTTTTGTCCCTGTATATCTAATTCTCATCACTGATTTTTTTTATTATTTTAAAAAATCTTTATTTATTTACTTATTTGGTACAGGGTCTTGCTATGCAACTCAGACTCATAGCGATCCTCCTGTCTCAGCCTCCCCAGCACTGGGGTTACAGGTGTGCACCACCACACCCAGTTTCCGTGGCTGGGTTGGTGTGGGGCCTGCACAGCATGAGGTACAAGGAATCAAATCCAGGTCCTTGAGCTTGCCAGACAGGTGCTTAGACTGCCAAACTATCTCCCCAGCCCCTCACCATTGATATTAGTGTTTGATATTGTCTTACTCATAATGAGAAGACTCAGTTATAGCTGACAGTATCTGGAGGATGGTTTGGCCCCTGAATTGGAACCCAAGAGTTCTGGGGCATGGGAGCCCCAGCTCCTACACAGTGGTTTCTAGAGCTAAGCTATCTGGACACACAGGCAGCCCGAAGGCTAAGGCAAGGAGAACGCTCCAACACTGTGCTCTCCATTAGGTTTTCTCGAGTCACAGGGCGGATCTGTACACATGTACCAGCCACTGCACTGCCAAGCATCGGATTTCAAGATGAATTTGAATATTTAGCTACTAGTCAGCTCACAGACCACAACTAGATAAACACTTCAGGGAGCACATGCAGAAGGATGTAAGCTCTACACGGGCCTGTCACCCCAGCACGCTGGGAGGTGGAGGCAGGGGACTGCAAGTCCAAGTAATTGGGTGACTTGGTGATTCATTCGGATTCTGTATCAAAATAAAAAGAAGGGTGGGGTGGGCATGATGACTAGTGCAAAGGCCTTGGGTTTCATCCCCAGTAGTAAGAAAGAAAACAGAAATAAAAAACAAATGAAAGAGCATAAAGAACAAAAGACAGTTTATGAATAGAAAGATGAGAACAAAATATATAGGGAATAATTTACTGGAAAACAAGTCTAAAAACATGTTAAAATCAAATAGAAAACTTAACTCTGGACTTCTTGGTAAGAAGAGATATATAATTAAATACTAAAGTGAAATACTAATTGAACAAATAAATACTGTACTGTCTGGCTTTGAACTCTAAGAAAACTTACTACACAGACCTTGTTAGG
>PVKA01008469.1:58461-73033 GCA_004027165.1 Ctenomys sociabilis
TTTTTTTTTTTTTGTCTTTTTGAGACAGGGTCTCACTATGCAGTTCAGGCTGGCCTTAAGCTCACTTTGTAGCTCAGGCTGGTCTCGAACTCACAACAATCCTCCTGCCTCCGCCTCCCGAGTGCTGGGATTACAGGCATGCGCCACCATGCCCGGCTCATTCACAGTATTTGAATCTAGAGTTTGTGGTTGATTCACAGTTCAATGCTAGGATTAACGGTTCAGGGATTAAGGGTGGTTGATTCCTGGTGGGTGATTGCAGCCTGGGTAAGATATAAGGGGGGAGAAAGAGGCCTCTCTCCCTCTCTCTCTCATCGCTTTTGCTGTCTTTTCCTGCCATGAATGGCTGTCCCCTCTGCCTTGGAGCCAGCAGATCATGGACTGAAACCTCTACAAACTGTGAGCTAAATAAATTTTTTCTCCTCTAACTTTGGGTGTTCGATATTTTGTCTCAGCAATGAGAGAAAAGTAATTAAGACAAATAGTGAAAAAACATAGAATTTGATAATTTTAGAATGATAGTAATGTGAACAGGGATCCGTTCAACAACTGCTATAACTTTTGGAGTGTTCCGTTCATGAGAGACATTGACTACCACACACGCTAAGGTGCACAAACGTTCTGGGATCTGTGTTCATTAATTTAGTGTGTACTTGCTTGCATCATGGGGTACATGCTTGTTATGTGTGAGCCTTTGATCCTTGTGAATGTCTTATGTTGGATAGACAGCTCTTCACTAATGATATACAATGTATGTATCCACTTGGAAGAGTTACAATTAACTATTAATTCACTCTTTGAGATGTATACTTATTATTAATTTTTTGTCTTCAGGAGACAGGGTTTTATTATGCAGTTCTAGCTGGCTTTGAACTCATTTTGTTGCCCATGCTGGCCTCAAACTCCCAGAAATCCTCCTGCCTCCCAAATGCTGGAATTTTAAGCATGTGCCACCATGCCTGGCAGATATATATTTACTGAATTCTGAATTCAACTATTGTTTTCACAGTTAGTTTTTACCTAGAATAAGGTGAAGGTATGCATTAAAAAAATTTCAAGAAAATTGTGAGTATAATTTATGAAGAATATTTTATATTGTTAATAACAGCAATTATTAAAATAATGAGTAAGATTAAAATATCTAGAAAAGATTCCAAACTCATGTAAATTTTATCTGGGTGTTTGATCTTTTATCTGGCCATTTGTACTTGTGACCAAAGCAGGTGTTTCTCTTAAAGTTCCTCTGCATTTATGTTGACCCTTGGCTTTGGGTACTAGCCGGCTGAGATCCATGCCCTGTGGTTCCAATCATAATGGATGACAAACAGTGGGAAGTAAAATGTTTCCATGCAAGTCCTACATCAAATTCTAATGCACAAACCTGAAAATTTTCTCACCTTCTGCCCCTTGCTTCCGTGGCACATTGTGTGGCATTAGCTCAAAGTGGGTGAGGAGCCTCCCCAAAGAGAGCAGAGAGGATGAGATTGATGTCACTGACAGTAGTAAAGACATCACTGGTGTTCGTAAAAGACATTACTGTGAGGTATTATGCTTCACGTTTTTCAGAGGGACAGTATGCTCTCAAATCCCATTCACAGAGTCTCCCACGTGCACGAACACACTTGCGAGCAACTTGGTGGGACCAAAAGGACAGGAATAACGTGAGAAAGTTCACTCCAGGGGGGTTCAGGTGGCCTCCCCAAGTGGCCACAGTGAGACTGTTCAGAGCTAGCCCTGGACTCCAGGGTCCACAAGAGCACCACCAATCTGGAGAGATGTATAAATGTCTTTCAAAACTGCAGGAGGCTTCACAGATGAGCTCGCGAGTCGTCTAGCTGGCAACACACTAATTCTATGCATGTACACACTGAGCAGCAGTGCTAGGAATGTGTTTTCAAATGAGGATAAGGTGAAATTTAGGGGTTGATGGAATTCTTTGCTTTGCATGCTGTATGCATTTTTGTGTTGGTAAGTAAACAAGAAGATGCCTTAATAAAAAAATGAAAAAAGAAGATGCCTTGGCAATAATTGTTAACTTTTTTATACTGAGAAGGGTATTGCTGGAAGCAGGATGATCACCAGTGAACGAAATGAGCCAAGTCTAGGTGCTTGTGCCTGCTAGGGGTCCTCACTCATGTGACTCCCAACTCTCCTGTCTTCTCTTTTATTATAAGGATAGCACGAGAGGCCAGAGGAACCACGAAGGCATATGTTAGGAGCATGAAGTTCAGCAGATTGGGCGCTCTTTTCCATGAACAGGTGCAAGTACTCCTGTTACTGACAACAATTGCAAGAAGCGGCTCAGTGAAAACAAATCAGATCTGAGAAACCTGAACTGGAAGGTTCTCAAGATGACTTGTTTACTAGATCTCTTGCAGAATAAAGCTCGTGTAATGTGATAGTGTCTACATTTCCTTTGGACTGAAACAAATTAAATCAGAATTTAATTTCAGAAAAGATATGTTTGCCTCTAGTTCAGAGCAAAGTACATTGCTCTTTCTCAAGTCGTGTCCAATCGGGTATGTGGTGTGCATGGCTTCTTGCAGAATGCTTCCTGGGGGAGAGCTAGTCACAATTTATTTTGTAAATTCCCTCTTTAGCCAGTGTGTTTCAGTTTGCTTATATTTATAACCAGGAAGTTCAGCTTTGTATTCACTGCTCCATGGAAAGTACCAGAACAAATGGTCACGAGCCTTGCAGCGACAGGAACTCACTTTGGTACCTCCTCTTGCTGGCCGTGCGGGAAACTCCAGTAGCTGCAAATTATTCTGCCTCTCTCCCATCCCTTTTAGAACCAACTACTTATTAGGAATAATGAGTGGAACAAAGTGGTCTCCTGAAGAAATATTTTTCAGTTCAGTTTGAATGATTAATGACTTTTTTCTCCAATGGGCATTTACTTTTTAAAGTAAGACTCATGTGAATACCTAATTCGAAGACAACAATATGCCCTACAACAAATAATTTGAAATTCATTTTTTTTAGTAAACTTCTGTATCACCTATAATTTTTGTGTTTTAATATTATTTTTTGGTCTCTTTTAAAAATATAAAATAAGATTCTACTGATTAAGGAATAAAATTATTTGGAGGCAGTACTGGTGACTGAACCCAGAACCTTCACAGTGAACTACATTCCCAGCCTTTTATTTTTTACTTTTCACTTTGAGACAGGGTCTTTCTAAGTTAATGAGTTTTCCAGGCTAGGTTCAAATTTTTCTGTCTTAGCCTTTCAGAGTTCTGGGATTACATGAGTTTGTGGACACACCTAAGTTTAAATGCTTTTATTTTCCTCATTATTGGGGATTGAACCCAGGATATGCTGCACTATATCCCAAGTGCTCCTTACTTTATTTAGAGTTAAGATCTCACTAAGTTGCCCAAGTTAGCTTTGAACTTTCCATCCTCCTGCCCCAGCTTCCTGACCACCTATGATTAAATGTGTATGTCGTCATGCTTGGCAAATGCATACACTTTTGCTGAGCAAGAGTTCTCCACTGGGCTGAACCTCCACTGCCTACATTTTAAAATATGACTAGCAGAAGTAAAATCATTGCTGTAAGAAAAACCTAGGCAATGGCTAGAATTGTTCACACACAATACTACACTTATTTTTAAATTTATTTTTATATATTTGTATTTCTGAGATAGGATTTCACTATGTAGTTCAGGCTTGACTTGAACTCACTATGTAACCCAGGCTAGCCTTGAACTTGTATCAACCTTCCTGCCTCAACCTTTCAAGTTCTGAGATTATTACACATTTATTTATTTATTGTGCATTTAGTACAGGGTATACGGGGTCTCACTGCACAGATTGGACTCATAGTGATTCTCCTGTTTTCAGCCTTCCAAGTGCTGAGATTACAGGCACACACCACCACACCCAGTCTCAGTCACCATCTCTGGGGGTGGGGCTGGCATGGCACATGGTGCTAGGGATCGAACCCTGGTCCCTGAGCTTGCCTAAGCAGGTGCTTTAGTCTGCAGAGCTATCTGGCCAGCCCTATTACACTTATTTTTAATATGCTACTTTCGTGACTCACATTTATAATTGGAATTGCTCTAATCCTCTGCTCTTTCCTAATATATTAGTATTATCCTGTGCCTCTTTATGTTTGAGCAGATGGTTTCACTTCCTTAAAGTAATTATGGTACTGGTGTCCCACAAAGAATCTTCTGTTCATATGCATTTCCTACCCTGTCAGGTGTTTTACTTTCAATGGAATTTTCCTGTGGTTGTAACCACTTCACCCAACCTGCAGTTACTTTCAACTGTTATCATCAAAAATATTAATGGAAGCACTAACTGGAATAGGGCTCAGGACTTCATCTTTAAGATTATCTTCAATGCACAAGTACCAATTAGATATGATCATACACTAGAGAGGAGGAAACATCCAAAAGGTAGAGAAATATTTAGTAAGGAAAGAGGCCAGAATAAGATGGAGAGAAAAGCAGAGGCCCAAATATCCAGAAAGAAAGATGGAGATACATGGACCCAACCAGACACGTGTGGACAGGTGACGGACTTGGTAGGACTAGGGTAGATATGCACTGCCAGGACTCCAATCTGAGATGTCTCCTCAACATGTCAGGCATTCACAGGTGGGGCTTTGGGAAGGCAGCTGGATCCCCAGATCGTGGATGAGTTCAGAGCTGAATGTGCTGCTAGCAGGTGGGGCCTAGTGGAGGAACTGAGCCATGGGGCAAATGACCCAGAAGGGTGGTTCTCACCCTACCTGCTCCCCACTCCACCATCCTGGCTGGCATGGGCAGGACAGGTTTTCTGTACCTTACCCTTCCACCACCTGGCACTATGCTGCTTCTGCATTTTTTTCAAAGAAATCATTTATTTATTTATTTATTTATTTATTTATTTATTTATTTATTTATTTATTTATTTGGTACATTATGCAGCTCATATTCATAGTGATCCTCCTATCTCAGCATCCCCAAGCTGGGATTACAAGCATTTGCCACTATGCCTTTCATTGCAGGGCAGGTATGACATATGGTGCCGGGATCAAATCCAGGTCCTTGCGCTTGCCTGGCAAGTACTTAGACTGCTGAGCTATCTCCTTACCCCCCAACTGCTTCTTTTTTGGAGCCAACCAAACTTGGGCTGAATCCTTTGAACCCAGGAGTCAAAGTAAACTTGTTCTTTAAGTTGGTGTCTGGTATTTCGTCCCAATAGCTGGACTAAACATATGTGGTACTAGTCAGTGTAAGGACGAATAGAATTCTGTCATTTACAGGAAAAGAGACAGAACTGGAGGGCATTATGTTGAGTAAAACAAGCCAGACACAGGAAGACAAATATGTTTCTACTCTTATGTGGAAACAAAAATCCCAAAACAAAACAAAGTTGTTTTTTTTTTTTTTAAAATAAAAAAAGCAAAGTAAAAGTAGAAGAAGGAGTATTAGGGACCAGGAAAGGGTCAGGTTTAGGGAAGAAGATAGAAGGGGATGGACTTGGTCAGTGCATAACATATGCATGTATGGGATTGTCACTCTGAATCCCACTGACTCGTACAATTAATGTGGTATAATACAGTGAAATAAGAAATATAGAGATAAATAAAGCTAAGTGGGAGAACATGAAAAAAGAAAAATAGTATGTGTAATGTCTGAAATGTGTGGTAAATAAAAGCCCAGGTGGAGACTGCGTCTTGTTAAAGGTGATAAACAAGGAATGCATCCATTTCACTGCCTATTTTAACCTACTCTCATGAAATTAACTCTTATAATTTTATGAGCAGTCCCCTGAAAAGTTAATTTCCTTTTTATATAGAGATAGAGTCAAACAACATTTTCACTAAGTTTCAGCTAGCATTTAGGACAAAGTTTTTTCTTTTTTAAAGAATTACCATGTGCTATGTCAGAATATACCTGCTATGAAAGCCAGGTAAATCTGGATTCAGATTCTGTCCTTTTTACTACTTACAGACTCCCTAGAGAATCACTAAGTTCTTTTGGCTATTTCCTTATGCTCCTTATTTTCCAAAGTGGGTTCAAAATTAAAATCTTTTATGCCTGTTACAAACCTTAGGAACAAGACAGATGAACTATTTTACAAGTACACTCACAATTTAAAGGTATTTTGTTAGATCTGGTAGTCCAGTTTAGGCACAGTCTAAGCAATATTTCTCTCCAGAATCCCAGGCATTTTAAGAGCAAGCTCTATATATTTCTTTATTTTGTGTGCCATGCATTTTATTGTTAAAGATGAAATTTTAATAATACAGAAACCCTATGTGAAATAACTCTGAAATTTTATTTAACTATTTCCTTCTTTGCCACTAGTAATTGAGCTTGCTCTGCCAATGGGCCCCACCTGAACTTAGTGAGGAGCTAACATCACTAATGAGAGAACTGTCGTTGCACTCCCTGATGTGAGAGCCTGGGGACACATCATCATTTATTAAGCATTCTTGCCAAAAATATATACTTTGATCTAATAATGAAGAAATTTAAAAGAAATCCGAAATGAAGGCTATGTTACAAAGACAGATGGACCACATTCTTCAAAAGGTTAATGTCACTGAAATCAGAGAAAGTCTGAAAATATTGCTAGAGTGAAGGACCTTAAAAGATAGAACACCTAGATGCAGTATGTGATCCTGAATTGGATCTTGGAGTAGGGAAAATTGACCATAGACATCATTATTAAGAGATTTGGATATAGACGGTACATAATGTAATAGTGGATTAATGTTAGCTTTCCTACTTAGTTAAGAAAATATGTCTCTGTATAAACACATGTATACACACATGTACAGATAAATAGACAGGTGAAGAGGTGGAAAGATAGGTAGAAAAGACCATCAGCAGAGACAGACTAGCACTAGAACAATCAGTTAAACTGTTAAAAATTGGTGAATCTGGGTGACAAATACCCAGGAATTCTTGATCCTGTTCTAACAGCCATGCTCTAAGTTTTAAATTACTAAAATATTAAAAATTAAACAAGACTTTGTTTGCTTTATAGAAAGTAATTGATGTCTTGCTGCAAATAGTTGACTTTTTAAAGTAGGATTTATTTAGAAATGGCTCATAAGTCCAACTCATGTATAAGTCTGCGATTAGCAACCTATTAAGATTAATTTATTAAGAAACAAAAAGTACATGTGTTGGTATATAGGTCTTGCTCTATCTAGGTCTTAACCATCCAGTATAAAAGTATAAAAATGAGGTATACACTGTGGGGCCATAATAATAAGTTGAGCTATAAATGGCAATGGTCGACAACTTCTTCAGATAACTCATTATTGTTGTGGAATGCTGGACTGTGTTGGACTGTGTCATCGAGTTCAGACACCTAAATTGGTTGAATGACAATGGAGTGCCCATCTTTGACAGGTGTAGACAAAGGAAGGGGTATAGAAAGGAAGAATCATGATGTGTGTGTATGGACAGTACAGTTGGGATAGATAACGCCATGCTGCTACATAATTCTATGAGAGGCAAGATTTGCACTAATGGTGGTTGGACAGGATATTATGTTGGCTTCTAGTACTATGGACAACCACTAGGAAAATAGCAAGGTAGAAAGTATTAATTATTGAATCTTTGATGTAATTCAGGTATAAAAAATAAGATATGTAAATAGCTACACTCTCTTAATTTACTGATGAGACATATGCTATAATAATGTCTGTAAGTATAATATCATGTATGCACCTTCTATGATACCAAAACATTATGAAAACAGTTTGCAATGTATTAATTTATCAAATTGATCTTGTTAAGGTATCTTAAAACTGTCTCATTAAGCCGGGCGTGGTGGCGCATGCCTGTAATCCCAGCACTCAGGAGGCTGAGGCAGGAGGATTGTTGTGAGTTCGAGACCAGCCTGAGCTACAAAGTGAGCTTAAAGCCAGCCTGAACTGCATAGCGAGACCCTGTCTCAAAAAGACAAAAAAAAAAAAAAAAACTGTCTCATTGATATTTGTACTTCAATAAAATAAAAATAAAAAACTAAAATAAAAAAAGATTAATTTATTATAATTGATCCCTTATTCCTATGAAAGTTTTTGAAAGAAGTAATGTGAGTGATGAACTCTGTCTTATCCTTCCTTCAGGCAGGTGAAAAATCATAGATAGATTTTATGTGAAATTTATCATTATCATTGTGAACTAAACTGATGATTAATTGGAATATAGTGTTGCAGTGAATTGTTTTGAACTTCCATATGCAAAACTGAGACCCACTGAATAAAAATAGAATCTTCTTAGGGAAAAATAAATCTCAATTTGTCACATGGATCTTCAGAACAAACTTTATAGTTTTTTGAAAAATCATTTAAAATATTTAAATTTTCCAGGCATGGGAGTGCATGCCTATAATTATAGCAGCCTAGGAGACAGGCATAAGTTTCACAATTTAGAGCCCAGTTTGGGTAACTTAATGGTGAGACCCTGTTTCAAAATAAAAAACGGCTGGGGATGTTTCTCAATTGGAAGGCCCTGGATTCAATCTCTGCTATGGAAAACAACAACAACAAAAAAAATGTTTTCTGTGAAATTTAAGAAAATATTTCTCAAACTCATCTGTAATCTAGAAACAAGAGTAACTATTATTCCTTGGTAGCTGATATTTCAGAAGATAAAAAGGAGCCTCAGATGCTTGATTCTCCTAATTACAAATAGAAATTCCCATATCTATGACAATCATTCTCCCTTTTAGTTCTCAAACATAGTAACATGGATATGATGTGGCATAAAAACATGAACCCTGAGTGAGAAGGATCTTTAGCTTTTTCAACTTCTGGTTCACATCTTTGACAAATCATTAATGTTTTTCAGATTCTTTTTGTGTTCTTAGGAGAGGCTAAGTTTCATTTTTACAAAGTTTTAGTCTATTTTTCATTGACAAACCCTAATTGTACATATTCATAGTTTGATATTTCAATACAGTTCTACATCATGTAATGATTAATTATTTGAGGTTATAGCATACTATATTGATCACCTCAAAAATTTATCTGGTGTCTGTAATGGTAACTTTTAAAATCCTCTCTTCTACCTATCTTTTTTTTTTTTTTTTTTGTCTTTTTGAGACAGGGTCTCACTATGCAGTTCAGGCTGGCCTTAAGCTCACTTTGTAGCTCAGGTTGGTCTCGAACTCACAACAATCCTCCTGCCTCAGCCTCCCGAGTGCTGGGATTACAGGCCTGCGCCACCATGCCCGGCTTCTTCTACCTATCTTGCAATAAACAATACATTATTGCTAGCTATGGTCATTCTACCATGAAACAGAATGGAAGAATTTATTCTTAACTAACTGTAACTTTGTATTTGTTAAGCAATCTCTCACCTTCACCCTATACCCCTCACCAGCTTCTGATAACTGCTCTATTCTGTGAGATTTTTTTTTTTTAAATTCCACATATGAATGAGATTGTGTGGCATTTGTTTTTCTGCTTCTGGTTCATTTTAGTTAACAAAATATCCTCCAGGTTCCTTTATGCTCCTGCAAATGACAGGATTGCTTTTTTTCTGCTGATCAGTATTCCATGTATAAGGACCACATTTTCTTCACTCATGTGTTAATGGATGCTTAGGTTTATTCCATTTCTTCTTTATTGTGAATAGGGCCACAATAAACATAGGGGGTGCAGGTGTGCCTTTAACATCCTGATTTCATTTTCTTTGGATATATGCCCGATAGTGGGATTTCTAAACCAAAGGATGGATTTATTTTTAATTTTTTGAGGAGCCTTCCTTCTATTTTCCATAAAGCCTGTATGAATTTGCATTTCTATTAACAGTACATGAGTTATCAAAATAAAAAAAGCAGTACATGAGACTTCACCTTTCTATACATTCTCACCTATATTTTAATTTGATAGTAGTTAATTCTGACTTATCAAGGTGATATCTTGGTATAGTTTTATATAGTTTTCTTGATGACTAGTTATGTTGGACAGTTTTTCATGTACCTATTGACATTTGCGACTTCTTTTGGACAATGTCTATTCAAGTCTATTGCCTTCTTAACAATCAGTTCTTTTTGCCATTGAATGTCTTGAATTTCATGCTTCAGCTTGTCAGATGTACAGTTTGTAAGTATTTTCTCCCATGCTATAGGTTGTCCTGTTGATTGTTTTCTTTGCCATGCAGAAACTTTTTAGTAATCCCTATTCAATTTTTGCTTTTGTTGTCTGTGGTTTTGAAGCCTTATATAAAACATCCTTGTTCATTTACAATGTTGTGAAATGTATCCCCTATTTTCTTCTAGTAGTTCCATAGTTTTTGTCTTACAGCTAAGTCTTTAATCCATTCTGAATTGAATTTTGGGGTTGTGTATGGTAAGAAATAGGGATATGGTTTCACTCTTATGTATGAGAATATTTTGTTTCCCTGGCACCATCTACTAAAGAGATGATCCTTTTCTGAATGCATGTTTCTGGTGCCTTTGTCCAAAAGCAGTTGGCTGTGAATGTGAGGATTTCTTTCTGGATTCCCTATTCTGTTCCAGTGGACTGTATATCATTTTTCATGCCAATGCCATGTTGCTTAGGCTCCAAATGGTATGTCAGGGTTTTAGGATTTTTAACTTTTTTTTTTTTTTTTTTTGTGGAACTGGGGGTTGAACTCAGGCCTTTGTGCTTGCCAGGGAAATACTTATTCTACTGAGCCATCTCCCTGGCCCTTTAACATTGTTTTTTTTTAAGATTGTTTTTCTATTTCTGTGAAGAATATCATGGGTATTTCGATAAGGATTGCACTGGCTCTGTAGATTCCTTAACAATACTGGTTCTTACAAACCTTAAACAAATAATATCTTTATATGGATTTGTATTCCCTACAATTTCTTTCTTCAATATGTTGCAGTTTCCATTGTAGAGAATATTCACCACATTGGTTAAAATTATTCTAAGTAGTGTGTTTATTATTTTCTTTCTTGCTTGCTTTCTTGTAGTCACTATAAATAAGATTACTTTCTTGCAAGGACTTGTGTTTGATCCCTGGTACCAAAAAAAAAAAAAAAAAAAAAAGTGTTTTTTTTTTTTTACTTCTTTTTTAGATCATTGTTACTCACATGTAGAAAACTTTTTTTTCTTTTTCAATATCGGGGATTGAACTCAGGACCTTACGTTTGTGAGGCAGGTGCTTATGCTGCTGAGCTATCTCCCTGGCCCTGTAGAAAACTGTTGATCTTTTATATGTTGATTTTCCTTTAATCCTGAAAGTACTGAAAATGTTTGTTAGTTTTAAACTATTTTTGGTGAAGTCTGTAAGTTTTCTTTTTTTTTTGTCTTTTTGAGACAAGGTCTCACTATGCAGTTCAGGCTGGCCTTAAGCTCACTTTGTAGCTCAAGCTGGTCTCGAACTCACAACAATCCTCCTGCCTCAGCCTCCTGAGTGCTGGGATTACAGGCATGTGCCACCACACCCAGCCTGTAAGTTTTCTTTATATATAAGTTATAATTACATCTTCAAACAGGGACAAATTGCCTTCTCCATTTCCAATTTAGACATGCTTTATGAAATAGGATATGTATTCAAACAAAACCTCAATGGTACTAATATTTATGTTTGCATAATGTCTGGGTTATTTACTTTGGGTGCACATATTATTGAGCTATATTTTTTATTCTACCTTTGAAAAAACACATCTCCTTTATAAAAAGAAGAAACTCCAAGTTCTGATTTATTTCATATATTTCCTGGTTGAGAAATGGTCACAGGACCCAAGACTTTGTGGCATGAGGACAGAGACATGACTGCTGTGAGGTGGAGGTGGAAGTGGTTTTGCAAGTCCTTGGGTGGTCTGGCTGGATTTCCGAGTTGAACTATAACCACCTGTATGTCATGGGATGCCTTGCCCAGGTTGCGCAATGAAGCCATTAAAACCAAGCAAACCTGTTGCTCTGCTGCTTTGGTCCTGCTTCTTCTGTGTCCACAGCAGGTTAGTTCCATGCAAATGTGGTTTGATAGAATTTCTACCACCTGATGAGAAGGACTGTAAAAGTATCTGTGGACTTGCTGGTTCCAAAGAACAAAAAACTACTTTGAAAATATGCTGCAAGCCATCTGGAGCTCAGAAAGCTTTATTGTCTTGCTAAAATTCAGGTTCAACCAAGAGCTGGTGGTACCCGACACAGGATCCTGCACAGCTGATGGCCCCTCTCTCCCTCCTGCCCAGGGAGGCTACCCAGACTGCACGTCTCATCCTGGCTCTGTGGCTCAGGTGTGGGAAGTGAGGTGTACACCACAAGCACACTGTTGGAGGAGGAACTCCCACTTCCCACCAAAGCCAGAGGTCAGCGTGGCCATGGGACTAGGAGCCAGTGGGTGCTCCCTGCTGTGGGCTGAAAGGTGGGAAAGAAAGAAGAGCCTACAAATCACCCTTACAGAGGGCATATGAACTAACTTAAATTGTTTCAAATTTCGGTAGTTTTTTTACACAATAGTCACGATGAGCAGTCATGTATTTCCTTTGAAGTAGATGATTCATTTTTATTCTTTGTGTTTTGTGTTCCAAATTATTTTGAGAGGAATGCATATTAACTAAGTTTGAACTCAATTTTAATTGGTACTCAGTTCATTAACTCTTCAAGAATTCATCCTTCAGGGAAAAGTAAAACCACTGGAACCTCTAGGAAAGGATCTGGAAAATTCATTTGCGAAAAGAGGAAAAGAACTGGTCAGCACATCTCTGGGCAATTTTGTGCCATAACTTTTTTCTACTGCCAAGATTTGAAACATCCAGAGAGGTTGTTTGCAAAACGTGCTTTTGCTTAAGTCTCTCTTTTTGTTATGTAATGGTCAGGTCTCCTGCTTTGCTACATTATGAAGATAACTCAGGGTCTAAAACTGTATGAAGACACACAGATTAATCTGTGTAGTAAACAGATGATTACTGCAAGCTCAGTCATCAAGTGACAAAGATATGAAGTGTCTGATCTGTTGGGGAGATATAGCCAGTATGAGCAAAAAGTACAGAGCACGTCCTGCCATGGGTGGAAAGCAGCGTGGGTGACTTAGTGACCTACTGGGACGTTGTCTCAAAATAAAATTTTTAAAAAGGCCAGGGATATAGTGTAAAAGTGTTTGGTTCAACCCCCAGTATTTTTTTAAAAAGAGAGCTACAAACACATGAATTCATTACTCCTTCCACAAGCTGCAGCAATCTGAGTTCTTTATAAAGATGTTCAATACCTTTTGTTATGAAGAACTTTTTATTAGTATATGTTTGCTACTCACAGTGAGCACATTTATCATGGGTATATGATATATAATTCTTCATAAAAATACATACTTCCACCTAGATACATAATTTCTTGGTAACTCTAAAGTTAACTAAGTAGACAACTAAACATTGACTGCAAATCTAATAAGTTAACGTATCCTGAAAATTCTCTTTTACCACAAGGAGCAACATCACTTCTTATTTCACCGTCTCATTTTCGTTTTCCAACATAAATCCGCCAGGAGTACTTTTGTGAATAAGTATTACCATATTTATGGAAGTGTAGAGAGTGCCTTTCCTGCTACGATGTGTGGCGGAGAAGCTGCTTCATTTCTTACAGCATTTTCCCTACCTCCAAACATTTTGTTATTTTTATTTATTTATTTGCTGCAATAGGGTTTATTTTCTTTTGGTCCAAGATTTGGGAGGGGGCTCCAGAACGGTGAGAAAGCTGCCTAGTGGCTGGAGGGAGAGGGTCAGGCCAAAGCCCCGAGGCCAGGTGATGCAGGAGCCCCTCAGACACCGACACACTCTGACCTCCTAGTCTTGCTTGAGGGTCAGCCTTTCAGAGAGGTGCTCCCTTAGTCCGGCTAGGGGCCACCAGCCAGTGGAGGGTGGGGAGGCGGTCACCTGTTTTCTCCACGAGCTTCACCTGCTCATCCAGGAAGCGGTTCTCCAGGAAATCACAGATACGGGCTCAGCTTGGCAGAGCCCAAGGCGTGAAGGTCCAGAAGAGCTTGGTTCAGGCTCTTCAGGGCTGGGGCAGCTTTCATGGTTTTACCCCACTTGTCTTCAGATGGTCTCTGCACGTCTTGAAACAGGGCAGGGCTGCCCTGCATCTTAAGGAGATGCTCGGCACCCTCTCATTTCTCCTTGGCCAGCTCAAGGCAGAAATGGCCCACACCCGCCAGAGCCACATCGTCTAGGTCAAAGTAGTAGCCCAGACAGAGGTGGGCGTAGAAGGCCCGCAGGTGCACATCCACTAAGCGGCTGACAGCAGCCTCCACCTCAGTGGAATAATTCTGACGGATCTGAGAGGTCATAGCTGATCAGCAATAAGGAGCCACCCATGAAAGAACAGTGCTGCCCGGTCTTGGAAGGCAGGCATAGGGGAAAAGATGGTCCTGAAATTTGTGCCTGAAAGGTGGATGGGAAGGTGAGAGAGTCCGCGGGTTTGTTCTGTCCAAACACTGTTGAAGCAAGAAACATTCGCGGGACCTCCAGATGCGCCCCTTCAAACATTTTTTTTTTTTTTAATTCCCCGTCATGCTTGGGCAGTAAATAACTCACCAAAGTTAGGCTTTTCTTTAATTCTAATAACTTAGCTTATATAGTGGGAGGTCTTTAGCCCCTCTCTGGCACAAAAAATGTT
>PVKA01008470.1:8756-40415 GCA_004027165.1 Ctenomys sociabilis
GCATAGTGGTCAAGCTTGTTTCTCCTGGGGGTGCTCTTCCGAGGGTACTTGGGCTGCCTCCGGAGCCGCAGTGTCTTGGGACGGCGGAAGGTGGGCGATGTTCTTATCTTCAGCTTTGGGAGGGGCAGGGGCTTCCTTCTTCGCCTTCAGCGCCATCTTGGTAAAAAGGTTTTTTTTTGTTGTTGTTGTTGTTTTTTTACTTTGTTTTGCTTTCTCTTTTCTA
Source organism: Ctenomys sociabilis (assembly GCA_004027165.1). Taxonomy (NCBI): domain Eukaryota; kingdom Metazoa; phylum Chordata; class Mammalia; order Rodentia; family Ctenomyidae; genus Ctenomys; species Ctenomys sociabilis. Next base: position 8,980 of record PVKA01008470.1, read on the forward strand.
ACACCTGTCCTTTAGCTTCACAACTGTAATTTTTTTTACTTCCTTGTTCTGCCTCATTAGGGCAAAACCTTGTTATATTACATTTCCTCATAAAATTTCCCATTGCATTTTCTCCCCTCTTCCCCTCCCCCAACCGCAGAAATATTTGGCAAATATACTCACTGTTTACTAGAACATATCTTTTTTTGTGGGAGCAGGAGACACAAAGGGTCTTGCCAGGTATCCCAGGCTGGCTTCAATCCTACTATGTAGCCAGGCTGGCTCACATTCTCAACTATCTTGCTGGGATCGCAGGTGTATGCCACCATGCATGGCTTACTAGGGCACATATTAAAGGACAGAATTTCTGGAGTAAGTTGGCATTATTTAATTATTCAACACTTTCAGACATGGGTTTAAATGATTCATACCTGTGGAAATATCTTCTAAGTTAATGGCCAAACTAATATAGAAGAGTGCCTTGGTAATATGCCTCTGAAAGGCTTTGTGATTGAAAGGAATGAGGAAAGTTGACAATGACTTACAATTTTAATCCACAGACATGATTAACTAGGAATATAGAGAGATGGGCCCATTTCCTCTTGATAACAACAAGGAGAGAAAATAGCTAGGAAGAATGGCAAACAAAATATTACAGTTGATAAAATGTTCATGGATATTTAATTAAATTTGAGACACTAATACTGACCAACATAGTTAGAAATTGTTATGGCTCATGTTCTAGATATCCTCTCAAAGCTTCATGCAGTCATAGGAGTGTCCTTTTCCAGAGGTAGCTGAATCTACACTGATTTGATTCATGGTGCAATGCTAGGATTAAGTGTACTAGGATTAAGGGTGGGCGATTACTAAATCAGTCCACTGATTGTTCTGGCACTGCCCTAATCCCGGTGGCCTGAATATAATATAAGGGAAAGAGACTTGTCTTGTCCTTTGCTTGCTTGTTTTGGTATCTTCTGCCAGCCATGAACTGCATTTCCTCTGTCATGCCACCCTGCCTTGGAGCCAGCCAATTATGACCTAATAGCTCTACAAACTGTGAGCTAAATAAACTTTTCCTTCCTTAACTTGTGGATGTTGGGTGTTTTGTCTCAGCAATGAGGCAACTAACTAAGACAGAGATCATCCCTCCATCCTTCTGTGTAGAAAACTCTGAATTTGACCTGTTTCCAGCCAAAGGATTCAAAGCAAGTCCTATGGGGATGCCAGGAGTGGCCTCAGTCTTGGCTCATTCCTATGTCCTGGAGACAGATAGTTCTAAGGCAAAATTACCCTTTCACCTGACAACATGAAGGATACCAGTGACTTGGTCTTAATTGTGGTACATGCGGCTCAGTTGCTAAGCAATACCACTGACACCACAAGAAAAACATCAAGGACAAGCTGGTTAATGAGTCAATATTTACTTCAGTACCTAGACAAAAACCTTGAGAATTTGCAATTCATATAGGAAAGAAACTTGATAGTTATTCCAAAATTGATAATAATCTTTAACATGTATTTGGTGTTACAAGTTGCAAAGCTGAACAAGTTTTCTAAATTATTCCTCAGAAAAAAACATTTTGATCAACCAAGATGGTTTTCTCCCCTGGATTTCATGCTGTTTTAGTTGGTTCAGCTATTAGAAACTTGCAATTTGTGGTGATTTCTTTTGTCATTTTAATGATTCCCTTTTGTATCTTATTCTGCTTTTGTAATTTTGAAGTGTTTTTGCTAAAAAAGGCTCTCCAAATTGTATAAGCATCACGCTTCAAAAAGTCCAGGTTTGCCCCACTCAAGAGAGATAAAAGCCAGGTATGGTGACTTAGGTCTTGAATCCCAGCACTTAATAGGCTGAGGCAGGAGGATTCCTGCAAGTTTCAGGCCAGCCTGGGCTACATGGTAAGTTCAAGGCCAGCCTCAGGTACACAACTAGGCTCTGCCTCAAAAAAAAAAAAAAAAAAAAAAAAAAAAAAAAAAAAAAAAAAAAAAAAAAAAAAAAAAAAAAAAAAAAAAAAAAAAAAAAAAAAAAAAAAAAAAAAAAAAAAAAAAAAAAAAAAAAAAAAAAAAAAAAAAAAAAAAAAAAAGAGGGATAAGATATTAACAGTAAATAAATAATAATAAAAGACCCAACCATAGTGTCCATAGTGTCAGTGAAGAAAGTCCGTGTCTATTTTATTAGTTTCTCTACTTAAAAAAAAAAAAAACCTTCAGTAATGTTAAAAAGTCATGAAAAAACACAAAAGAAAAAAATATGTGACAAAATGAAATATTTTTTCCTCCCAATTAAAAAAAAGTTTACTTATTTATGAAGTACAGGGTCTTGTTACACAGATCAGACTCATAGTGATCCTCCTGTCTCAGCCTCCCCAGCACTGGTATTACAGGTGTGCATTACCATGCCTGGGATTCAGGGCCTGCAAGGCATGCAGTACTGGGAATCAAACCCAGGTCCTTAAGCTTGCTAGGCAGGCACTTAGACTGCCGAACTATCTCCCCAGCCCCTTTCTCCTGATTTTTGAAAGAAACTTGAAAGGCCCCTGAAGTGGAAGATAAGTGCCCCCGAAGCCCAGACATTGAATTGGACAGTTCTACAGAAAGCCCATAGGAGCAAGGGAAGGAAGGAGCAGAAGGACAGAGGGGTCACTCAGCCACCAGGCAGGGAAAAGAGACCTGCTAGCATCTCTAGAGATAAGAAGGCTTGGAGAAGCATAAGATATAAATGGCTATTTAACCAAAAAGTGGCTCTTTATAATTCTGATACTGTGGAGCAGGTACACGGGATAATGGGATCTCATCATTCTCATCCTTGGGAAATGACTTTTTCCCCCTAGGAATGAATGTTCCCCATTGTGAGCTGTACGTTAGGCCTGTCTGAATTTGGCTAGCCTAAGGTTATTAAGCAGAGACTGGTTGTCTGTGGGTATTAAAGATTTGGGTAAAATGAGATCTGAAAAATGATGGCAGAAGCCCAGAGCTGACTCCAAGCCAACCTGACATCTCCATCCCAATCCTACCTGTGACAGGAAGCATCACCTAATATTTCACGCAGTTTATCAGCTGGCATTAAAGTTGTTAGTTCACTGATTTTAGAGCTTTTTTGGTATCATTTTGGGTTTAACATTTTATCTTGCTTTGTTTGTTTGTTTAGACAGGGTCTTGATATGTAGCTCAGGCCAGCCTCAAATGCAGTGACCCACCAGCCTTTGGCTTTAATTTTTTTTTTTCAGTACCAGGGATCGAACTCAGGACCTTGCACTTCCAGGCAAGGCTTTAAAATTTAAAAGGTTCTATTTTATACATTTTATGTAATACATACAGTGCAAACTAATCTTGATCCTTTTGTTTTTATTCCTAAACACACACAGTATTGCTTATCTTGTCTCAGTTGGAGTTATCACTATCAATTCCTGGTACCTATTATGCCCTACACCTGATGCTATGTTAGTTCTAATAGGCTCCTTGCTTCTTAACAGAAGTACAGCTCCTATCTACCCATTTATTTGTCTAGAAGAGTCGGAAATATCCAAGTCCTGTGTAAAATACAAGTCTCATGATTTAAATGAGGGCAATCAAATCAACCTGGCTTTCTCAACCATTTTTGCAATCAAAACTGTGTTAGAATTTTTAAAAAAAAACTGAAAAGGGACTAGGCATGTAGCTTAGTGCAAAAATCCTGGATTTAATCCCCTACAAAAAATCTAAACAAAACCTTCACTAGTCACTAGAACCAACCATTTGGTCATTCACAAATCAAATTCCTGTATCACCATAGCCTGGAACCAGCTCCATCTTACTGTCTGCAAAATCACACACTCCTATTATCTTCATGGCCAGGCTGCAAGTTTTGTAGAAAAAAAAGGTGTTTTTTAATTTGTTTGTTATGTTTTTTTAAAACAGAGTCTTAACAGGCATTTTAGGCTGGCCTTGACCTCACTATACAGCCTCAATCTCACAGCAATCCTCCTGCCTCAGCCTCCCAAGTGCTGGGATTACAGGTGTGCACCTGTATTACGGGTGTGTACCACCATGCCCAACTTAAAATTTTCAACCTACTTTTCCTTTTACTAGAATTTCTTCAAAGTTTACTCTAATCTGGAAATACTTTTACTTATCCCAGAAAAAACCAAACACTTTAAAGTGTATAAAAATACATACTCTTTCACTACCAATTTATATATTATAACATCATTCATTTGGATCTCACTAAACTAGAACATGGTACTCTAGATAGCAACCATCTTGAATTGCATGAACAGGGAAAGGAAATAAACCATGATGCGTTATTTCAATCAGCATAATTCTGTTAGAAGAAAAATTACAGAATTATTTACAATCTAGCTCTTAATACTGTTGTGCTGAATATTTGAGGAGAATTCTTTAAAATACTAAACTCTCTGATCTCTCTTAGTACAGTGAATTTAAACCACTTCTCTGAAATGTCTGAGAAGAGCATGCTTATGACCAGAGGGCTCTATTTCACAGAAAACTTCCTAGAGTCAAGAGAGGCAGGGCCAAAGGTCCAAATTAAAATGATAACCTCGAGGGGCCAGGGAGATGGCTCAGTAGAATAAGCGCTTCTCTGGCAAGCACAGGGGTCTGTGTTCAATCCCCAGTTCTGCCAAAAAAAAAAAAAAAAAAAAAGAAAAAGTAAAAAGAAAAGAAAAGAAAGAGGCAACCTTGAACCAGGAGACAGCTGCAGAGTAAAGTTTCAGGTCCCCTCCTTTCAGGACTTTTAAGACAGAAGTCATCCTCTGTGTGTTTCTCTAAAGATGTATTGCAACTCAAACTGCTCACTAATTCAAAGAGGCTTTCTTTCTCTTGAAATTGTGAGATTTCTAGTGTGTGTTTATTTACACATATAATCTACCAATTGCATTTTTATTGCTTAGGAAAGCAATTCTTTCTTGACTCTTATGTATATTCCCCCCTTCCATTCTCTTAAGATACACTTTATTCTTTTCAGAAAAAAATGTAAATGCAGATTTGTCAACTACCTTCTCCCTTCTATTTTGGGGTTCCTGCTACTTTAGGGGACTGCCCGGGGTGGCACTGCAGCCATCAGGCTCTGAACTTGCATGTGCTACCTGCAGAAGGTGCTGCTATTTCTGGCTGCATTCCTCACTCACAGTTCACTTAGGGACTCAGTGGCCTCTTCTAGTCCATCAAGTCCTTCAACAAACACAGCACTGTGTCTGGAAAAGTGATAGATGATTGCTCTTAAACACATGCTGTGATTCTGCCAAGCACAGTGGTACATGCCTGTAATCCCAGGGCTCAGGAGACTGAGGGAGGAGGATTGCTGTGAGTTTGAGGCCAGGCTGGGCTACACAGTGAGACCCTGCCTCAAAACAAAAAACTGTGATGGTTATGTTTCTGGTGTACTTTCTACTAGTTACTTAAATTATATTTATTCTGAAGAACAATAGGTGTATATACATGTTCTTTTTTTCAAATATTTGTTCACTCACTTGATGGAATATTTAGCAAATGTTAGCATGCTCTTTATGTTCTGTACTTTGCATTTTTTCCACTAAAATACCTTCAAGCATTTCATATCAGCACATTTGGAGGGTTTTTAAAATCACATAGTGTTACATTGGCTGGATGCTGCATAATATGGAGAGCCAGTCCCTTACTGATGTATATTTGTCATTTTTTTAATAATTTACTATTATAAGAAAATGCTGACTTCCAGTTTCTGATCCAACATGTAAGGAACAAAGAAGTCATCATTCTCAACCTCGCAATAACAAAAATGCTGAGCATACTCGAAATCAACAACTCTTCTTAGATCCATCAGAAAATGAGGTTACAGGGCTAACTGCTGTCCCCTAAATTAGAGACACAGGTGAACACAGAAAAACCACAGCTTAACACAGCTGAGTTCAATCCCCAGTTCCTTGAAATGGAAGCCTGCAGCTAGAGCCAGAGCAAGGTAGGACACCAGAACTACAACGGATGAACTGCTGGAGGCTAGTGTGGACAAACTTAGGGTGAAAACTCCAGGGACAGGCCAGTTTGAGAGGGATCCCGCAGTTTTGTACATTTTACTCCTTTGAGTGAGTCTCCAAATGCTTCTTGGCAGGGGTAGAGGAAAAGTAGCCATTTTGAAATACACAAGAGTGTTCCAGACAAAACAAGAGCACACCTGCAAAAGACACTCTGCAGGGGGTGATCCCTGGGATTGAACTTTACACTGAGCTATGTTTCCAGCCCTATGTATCTGTCTATTCTGAGACAGTCTCAGTATGTCACTGGGCTCAATCTTATGATCCTCCTGCGTCATCCTCTCAGAGTGCTGGGATTACAGGTGTACACCACACCTGACAAAGGAAATTACTTCACCACCACCTAAGCACCTTGCACCTCATCAACATAGCCAACCTGGCAGGGTCCTCTATCCTTACACATGGGGGAAAGGAATACTGGAGTGCAGCTCTCCAATTCTCTAGTCTCATCTAAAGAGGAGGGAGGGTGAGAAGCATTTGTGAAGCCCACCACCCAGCTAGCTGCACAGGGTCACTAAAAGACTAAGGCCGAATTCACAGGATTGCAGAGTCCTTCCTCATTCCCACATGCTACCACCAAGTCACTGACGATCTCTGCCAGTTTCTTTGACCCAGTGTCTCATATCTACTTTTCAACAAAACATTAAAAGGCATACTAGGATGTGATACAGCCCAGCAGCACAGTGCCTGCCTAGCAAGTGCAAGGACCTGAGTTTGATTCCTGGTATTAAAAAAAAAGACATACTAAAAAATTTTTTTAAAACAGTTTAAAGTAGACCAAGCATTACAACCAGAATCAGATAAGGCAGAGATACTGAAATTATCAGGCAGGGAATTTAAAGCACAATTACTATTAATATAGTAAGAAATATAATGAAAAACCTAGACACCATGCAAGAGCAGATGTGTAATGTAAGCAAAGAACTGGAAACTCTAAGAAAGAATAAAAGGAAATGCCAGGGGTCTGGAGATATAGCTCAGCAGTACAAGTGCCTGCCTGGAAAGCACAAGGCCCTGAGTTCCCAGTACCCCACTCAAAAAAAAAAAAAAAGAAAGAAAGAAAATGCTAGAAACTAAAAGCATTGTAACAAGGGCTAAGGCTGCAGCCTAGTTAGTGTACAGCAAGTACTTAGCAAGTCCCTGGTTTCCATCCCATAGCCTGAAACACTAGAGAAACATTAATAGAAATGAAAAGTGTCACCATGGGCTGTGTGTGACCAAGGGAAAATATCAGTGGACTTGAAGACATCAGCAGAAACTTTCAAAATGTTTATGTAACGTTTAAAAATAAAAGGGATAAAAAGGACTGATTAGAATATTGAAAACCCACTGGGCTATCACAAAAACTGTTCATGGGCATGGAAGATGGCTCAGTGGAATAAGCATTTCCCTGGCAAGCACAAGGGCCTAAGTTCAATCCCCGGTTCTGCCAAAAAAAAAGAAAAGCAAACAAACAAAAACTGTTCATGGGAATAGTAGAAAGAGAAGGGAATAGTAGAAAGAGAAAGGAACAAAAGAAATATCTGATGCAACAATGACTGAGAATTTCTTGGCTGAGATTTTTTTTGGTGGAACTGAGGATTGAACTCAGGTTCATGTGCTTGCCAGAGAAGCGCTGAATCCACCGACCCATCTCCCTGGCCACTGGCTGAAAATTTCCTGGTATTAATGACAGACACTAAATCACAGAGGAAAAACATTCAGAGGTACAGTAAGCAGGGAATGTCATATTCACTGTAGAAAATCAAGACCAAATCTTTAGGGCCAGTGAGACAGCTCACTGGACTAAACATCTGCTTTGGGCAAGTGCAGGGACCAGGGTTTGATCCCTGGCACCACAGGCCATGCCAGCCCACCCCACTCCCAGGTGTGTTGAGCCTGCAACAAGTCCAGACATGGTGGCACATGCCTGTAATCCCAGCGCTGGGGAGGCTGAAAGAGATCTTGTACCAAATACATTAAAAAAAAAGATCAAGTCTTGATAGAGGCCAGTGAAGAAAAACATCTTAGCAATAGAGGAGCGAGGAAAAGGACTGCATACACCAGATTTCTCTTCAGAACCCATGGAAAATACAGTGGGATGAAATAATTTAAAGACCAAAACCACCAACCTAGGATTCTGTGTCCAATCAAATTATCCCTCAGATGTGAAGAGGAAAATACAGACTTTCTCTAACAAACAAAATGGAAGGAATTTTTTTTTTGTTGGCAGAATTGCCTCCAAAGAAATGTAGAAAGAAGCCTGGGGAGATGGTTCAGTGGACTAAGAATTTCCCTACCAAGTGCAAGGGCCTGAGTTCAATCCCCAGTTCTGCCCAAAAAGAAAGAAAGAAAATGTAGAAAGAAGAAACATTACACAGGTCAGAAACTCAGGTTTGGGCACACTGGTCTGCAACCCCAGCATTTGGGAGGCTGAGGCAGGAAGGACTATTTCGAGTTTGAGACCAGCTTGGGCTACATAGTGAGTTTAAAGCCAGCCTGAGAGCAAGGTCTTGTTTCAGAAAAAAAACACTCACATCTGCATTAAAAAAGGAAGACTAAACAAAGAATAAAAAAGTAAAATATTTCATTTTTCTTATTCTTAGTTGATCTCGCAGCAGTTTATTCAAGATAATATCAGCAACGTGTGCAGTGATTATAATTTACACATAGATGAAATCAATGATAGTAAAAGGAGAAAGGAATTAGAAATATTTTGTTATAAGGTAGCTAACCTACCTGAGGGGGCCAGGGAGATGGCTCAGTAGAATAAGCACCTCCCTGGCAAGTGCAAGGGTCTGAGTTCAATCCCCAGTTCTGCCAAAAAAAAAAGGACCTACCTGAAAGTGGCATACTAATCTACTTTAAATTCACTTTTCTTTTTTGAGTCAGGATCTCACTATGTAGCTTAGGCTGGACTCAACTCACGATGATTGTCCTGCCTCAGCCCTCCAAGTACTGGTATGTTCTAAATTCACTTTGCTTATTTATTATATCTTAGGGAAGGGTCTACAAGGTGTTCAGGGTGTACTAGATGGGACTCATAGTGATCTGCCTGTTTACAGCCTCCCCAAGAGCTGGGGTTACAGGCACATGCCACCATGCCCAGTCTCAATTGCTGTCTCAGTGCACCCTGGGGGTGGGGTTGGCATGGTAGGCCCGCGGATTGAAGCCCCAGCCCCAGAGCCTACTTGCAGGAGCTTTAATTCACTGAACTATTTGGCCAGCCCTCCACTTTAAATATAAAGACACAAATTAAGAATAAAAGGATGGAGCTTTTTTCTTGATAATCTGGGTTATGACAAAGCTGGAAGATGGGGACATACGTCAGTGATAAAGTGCTTACACAAGGTCCTGGGTCAGGCATGCACACACAGAGAACAAATATCACTGCAAATATAGTTTTTTTGGAAGCTCTCTTTTTCCCTTTTTTTTTTTTTTTTTTTTTTTTGGCGGAACCGGGGATTGAACCCAGGCCTTTGTGCTTGCCAGGGAAGTGCTTTTTCTACTAAGCCATCTCCCCGGCCCCCTTTTTCTTTCTTGAATGAAGTACATACAGTAATATGGGTAAAATGCTCTGAACTATTAGTTGCATGGATTTTTCTATGCATACGCACATTTTTCATATATTTTAACAATAGTATCATATCATTTAAGCACTTGCTACCTACTAAGAATTGTTCTAAGCATTTTACATGTGTTGATTTCTTCAATCCTCATATTGAACCTGTAAGTTACGTACTGTTATCATCCCATTTTAAATATGGAAACTATGGCACAGACCAATTAAACAGTTGGCCAAATCTGTGTGATTAGGAGAATCAGAGATAGAATTCAGATTTAAGCCATCAGGCTCCAATGTCTATGTTTTTAGCCTTTCTAGATAATAACTACATATAAAGGTATCACAGAAAGAGTTTCACTCAAGAGTGTGATGCACATTATTAAACATTCAATGTTATCATCATTTTTACTACTCTTGTTATTATGTTTTATTTAATCTGAGGTGCCATCAATTGCAAGATACATCAGTATTTTAAGTACCACTAACAAAGAAAGAAAATGCTGCCAATTATAATATTGAAGATCTTATTGAGTGTTGTAAGATGCATTCCAATTTCAAAGAGGCGAGAAAATGTACTTCGTGGGATGGATAAAACCATTTTTGAATACACAGTTTTTATTAGTGTTTACAGCTATTAATACCAGATCTGTCTTGAAGGCACCCCCCCAAATTATACTTTCACCCAGGACCACTCATTTGACTAGAAGATCTGCACACCTACCTGCTTATTTGGTATCTCTTCATGGATGTTCACAGACACCTCAGAAATAACATGCTTCAAACTGAACTCTCAAAGCCTACCACCTTGGTATACAGCAATCCTAAGCCAAATACCTCTGTGCTAACAAATTCTGACATCTCAACTTTCAGCCTAAGTCCATAACTGGGCACGTCTCACAACTCTCACTGTTGGTCACTATTGTGCAGCATCTGTGGCCAAGTTTTCTAGCTGCTCCATTCTTTCTGCTTCCAACTGGGCAGACATTTCCCAGTCTTCTTTATAGCTAGATGCACAATGAAATGATAAAGCAATGGGATATGACAACAAATACCATGTGCTATTTTTAGCCTGCTTCTATAAAACTCCCAAGAATATTTTTATCTGCTCTTCTCCCAGTTTGTGTCCCTGAAGATACCTTCACTTTCCTCCCAAAGACAACCTTGTCAGCTATGTGTGGAAGACGGCAAAGCCAGCCTGGGCTTTTCCATGACTGCACAAAAGAGAGCTGCTTTAAAGACTTATTCATTTACTAATGTATTCATCACCCTCCTGTCACTAGGACAAGGTAGCCAACATCCAGAAGTCAAAGGAGAAGTACATTTTGGTTTACAGGTTTGAGGAGATTCAGTCCGTGGGTGGTTGGCTTCGAGGCAGGAATAGTATGGCAGAAAGCTCACCTTGGGGCAGCCAGGAAGCACAGAAGGGAGCAGCCAGGGACAAGAATACACCCTTCTATGTCACACTCCCTCTGACCAGGCTCTACTTCAAAACATGAAACTTCTGGGGACATTCTAGATCTAAGCCATAACATTCCACTTCTGGGCCTCCAAAGGCTTATGTCCATCTCATTCTGTAAAATATATTTAGTCTATCTTTAAGAGCCACATTCTTGGGGGCTAGGGAAATGGCTCAGTAGAATAAGCATTTGCCAGGACCTGAGTTCAATCCCCAGTTCCACCTCCCCTCAAAAGAGAGATACATTCTTTTTTTTTTTTTTTTTTTTTTTTTTTTTGAGACAGGGTCTCATTATGTAGTTCAGGCTAGCCTTAAACTCACTTTGTAGCTCAGGCTGGTCTCGAACTCACAGCAATCCTCGTGTCTCAGCTTCCTGAGTGCTGGGATTACAGGCCTGCACCACCACGCCCAGCGAGATACATTCTTAAAGTCCTAACAGTTCCAACAGTGTTCAAGTCCAAGTTCAAAGTCTCTGAGACTCAAGGTACACTCTTAGCTGTGAATTCCTATACAAATCTTAAACATCAGAAACTTCCAACATAAAATGGCACAGAGTTCACAGAGTATTCCAAAAGAGAAAGAGGAGGTTAGAAAAAATAGGACCAAAGCAAGACAAAAACTCAGCAAGCAAACACTTAATCCTGGAGCTTTCATTTTCAACACCCAGGTCAGACCTTTCAGAGATACGATCTCTGAAAGGCTTGGTAGCCCCGCTCTTTGGCTGTCCCTACTTGCTGCCTACAGTTTCCTGAGCAAACATTCCACATTCTGGGCATCTCTGCTATACATCTGGCTTTACTCTCACAACTTTAGATATTGTCTTCTCACGGAGCATGCTTCCTGGCCTTCCAGGACCTACTCTGAACTCTTAGTGGAATCGTCCATTACCCCATAACTCTTAAATGATGCATGCCAGTGAAGGTAATGCCAGGGTCCCCTACCAGCTTGAGCAGTAGCCAGACTGCTCCAGGACTACTGCTACAGTGGCCTCCAAGGCTCTGTTTTCAAATGTAAGGTATATACATTTGCACCTGGGAACCTGTAATGGGTAGGCTCCTGTGGATTCCTCAGATACCTTCCAACCATATTTCTTATTTTCTGGATGCAAAGTACTTGGCTTCTTTTTAATGCTAATATTTTCAGCATCTATGTTTTCCTTAGCATTAATTTTTACATGTGCTTCATTTTTTGGATGAAACTGCAAACTTTTTATGTCTACTTTTGCTCCTGATATTCACAGTAGATCTTCCCAAAAGCAGCCAGTTGTATCCAGGCCACACTCTGAATAGTGGGTTGCCTTGAAAGTTCCTCCACAAAATGAGTTTGCCACCTTTACATCCAGCCTCTCTCTACCAAAGTCTTAGGATATGGGTGAAACATAGACAAATTCATTCCTTGCCTCTAGTCCAATTTCCAAGAGTCATCATTCTGCTCTGAAACCTCATGAGCCTGATTGTTATTGTCTGCATTTCTATCAAATTCTGGTCTTCTGACCAGAATCTTCCATCAAGCTGAACTTATAATAGTCTAGGGCCATTCTAGTTGGCATCTTCAAGCCTTTCTAAACTCCTCCCACAAAATAGTTCCAAAGGTTTCTAAACCATGTAGTCAGGTACAGTCACAGCAAAAGCTGCCCTCCTCCCAGTACCAGTTTTCTGTATTAGTCACTCACTTTCTCATCCTCTTCCCTTTTCAGCCAGCACTGCCCTCCTCACCTAGCCCTCATCCCAGCAACTTCTCAGCTCAGGACCACCTAGACCAAATAACCAACAACTCCAACTAAAAGAAGTTTATTTTGACTCATAGCTTTAGAAGAGTCAGTCCATGAATGGTTGGTTTTGGGGTAGAAACAGCGTGGCAAATAGGTATAGTGAAGGAAATGTGCTTAACCCACAGAAGCCAGGAAGCAGAGACAGAAAGGAAGAGTTGGGGACAAAAATACATCCTCACAGGTAACCAGTCCCCTCTGACCAGGCCCCACCTCTGTGAGACTTTTGGGGGGATATTTGGTACAACTCAGCACCATAAAATGAGCAACAAATTTTCTGTTATGCTTCAGCCAGTGGGCAGTGAGAAAACTGATATTGGTGTATAGAAAGATGGAGAGTCATGTTAAAAGGCAGCAAAATTCTTGATTAAAATGTCACCTGTGATAAATTGGAAGCCATATCAAATGCCTCCCTAGCCTATAACTTTAGGGAAAAATGATGGAAAGCAATGTTAGTTATTTGCAATGTATTACCAGAAGAGAGACAAAAGCCCAGGCAAGAATGGGCTGGTTCAATAGTAGAAATAAAAGAAATCAGAGTTGTGAGATTCCTGGACATAGAGTTAGAAGAGACTGCAAGCCAGGCATAGTGGTGCATGCCTGTAATTCCAGCTCATTGGGAAGCTGAGGCATGAGGATGCACAGTAAGTTTAAGTTCTCCCTGGGAAACTTAGCTATGCTCTATCTTAAAATAAAAAGGGGCTGAGGACATAGCTCTTTTATAGAACACTCCTGGGTACAATCCCTAGTATTGAAAAAATAAAAATAAAAATCTGACCACTCTGTATCCTAAATAACTACAGAAGTCTGTGAAAGGCTGTTTGTAACTAAGTGTGAGGGAGTGGATCAGTTGTGACAAGCCAGTGACCTTGTATATCTTCACACAGGCCACATGAGCAGGGCTTCAATGCAGGCCGACCTAAGTCTTGGCAGAATGCCCTGTGAGAACCCTGGAACTGGAGGTGATAAGGGTAGGAGCTGCCGTAAGGCGGTCTCCTGGCCGTATCTTGTGGGAGACTGCCCCAAGGCCATTTCTCATCCTCTTCCCTTTTCAGCCAGCACTGCCCTACTCACCTAGCCCTCATCCCAGCAACTTCTCAGCTCAGGACCACCTCTCATAGCAGAGCAACTCAAGTGCCGCTCAGGAGGTTGGGCACTGGGCTCCATGGCTTAGGTGTCATCCTGTGGGACTCAGGGCCTCTGGAGCCGTCCTCATGCTCACCCTGCTTATGTTGTTGCAACATACCATCTAAACCGCTTTGGCCTCATTATTTGCTACCAAGCAAAGCTACAGAAGTGTGGCAAGCCAGCCCATGTGTAGCAGGTGTCAGCCACCATGCTGCTGCCTAGGAACTAACTGCTAGGCCACTTAACAGAAGAGTTCATTAAGACCCTTCTGTTTGAAACCAGGTGTGTTGGCACACACCTGTATCCCAGCACTCCACAAGCTGAGGCAGGAGGACTTCTTGAAGTTCAAGGCCAGCCTGAGCTATATAGTGAGACCCTATTTCAAAAATTTAAAAAAAAGGAAGAAAAAGCCAGGCGTGATGGTGTATGCCTGTAATCCCAGCACTCAGGAGGCTGAGGCAGGAGGATTGTTGTGAGTTCGAGACCAGCCTGAGCTCAAAGTAAGCAAAAAGACAGAAAAAAAAAAAGGAAGAAAAATCAAAAGCAAATAAAAAACACCCCTCTGTTATAAACATGGGAACCCTATCCTGAAACAAAAGTCAGATTATGGGAGGCGGTGCCTTGTCATCTAAGCTTTTTTTTTTTTTTTTTTTTTTTTGTCTTTTTGAGACAGGGTTTCACTATGCGGTTCAGGCTGGCCTTAAGCTCACTTTGTAGCTCAGGCTGGTCTCGAACTCACAACAATCCTCCTGCCTCAGCCTCCCAAGTGCTGGGATTACAGGCATGTGCCACTATGCCCGGCTAAGCTTGTTTTTTTCAGATGACATCAAAGCGAGCAGCATTAATTTAAAAGGGAGAGAAGTACAGGAACAAGGAAGCCCCTAACGTTACACAAAGCAGACTTTACAGCTATGGCTAGAAAAGAACTCTGGGCATAGTTACAGCCCAGGGAACTGTTCAAAAGCAAACTTGTCTGGAAAAGAACTGTGGTTAAAGCCCATGCAACTGTCTACCGGTCGAAGCAAATAGATTATGTCTGCACAACAAAACAGAACAAAACAATAAAATGTTGGCTATGGTTACAGCACACGGAACTCTCTAGAAGCAAACAAATCTGAATCCTGCTATATTTTCAGGGAATTAAATTACCAAAGAAACCAAGAACCTAGTCTGGAAAAGCCATAAAGTTTAAAACCCCCTTTGGGTAGGAAGTGATCTGGGAAAGGTGACACTTGCCTATGTTCCTCATTGTCTCTCTGATGTCACTTCCTACTTTCCTCCCTTTCTGCCTCTGTTCCAGTCTGCCTCTTTAACATACTTCTCCTCTGCCTGGAAAGAAAATTCTTCACCACCACCCCACAAGATATTCATGCAGTAAAACACACTATGGATCCTAGTTTGAGTCAGAAGTGAAACAGACCACCTAGCTTTCCCTGCAGCTACCTCTCCCAGGGGCATCCAGGTCTGCTGGTGACAACCTGGAACAAACACTAAGAATAACCTAATTGTTCTGCTACATGGTCATTCATGAAACTCTGATCCCTATAAAGTGCACTTCCATACTTCTAGGAGTTGCTAGGGGTTGTCACAGATACAGGAACAAGTCCACTCTAATGCTCTGTGAGAGACCATGGACACCATTCTGCCAGCTCCATCATGACGCTGCTGGCTTCTCCAGTGGGGTTATAGTGCTTCTGCCCTAGTGGCTTCCAAGAGAGTGCTGAAAGTGCTTGGCGGTCTTAGGTGTGGGGGGAGAACAGCTCTCTCCCCGAGTGGCTGCTGCCAAAGGATACTGGAGTGGTGTCATATGAAACGTTGGCTAACACAGCCATAGGAAATCCTGTAGTGAAAGCAGCATGGCACTCTCCCAATAAAGTTGGAAATCAGAGCTACATTTTAGAGGACATGTATTTTGTTTTCTTAGGTCATAATGGAGATAGTACCTAGGGCCTCTTGGATGTAGGGAAGTGACTACCATTGATGTACCTCAAAAATAGTATTTTTTTTGAGACAGGACCTCACTAAACTGCTCAAACTGGCCTCAAACTCCTGCCTTACCCTCCCAAGTAGCTGGGATTCCAGGTGTGTACTACTATGGCCAGCCAGAGGATATTTTATTAACATCTAATGCAGGGCTGGCAAGATAGCTCAGCGGTCTAAAGCGCCTGCTTAGGCAAGCTCTCAGGGACCACGGTTCAATCCCCAGCACCACATGCCATGCCAGCCCCACCCCCAGGGCAGGCTGAGCTGACACCCCCCTGCAAAAAAAAGAGTCCGTGATGTGTAGCAAGACACTGTAATAAATAAATTTTAAAAAATCTAATGCAATTCTGAGAATGCATTCTCTCTTACCTAGCATTCTGTATCTACCCTAAACAAATATTTTAAGCAGGTACAAAGACACAGGGATACAGTCATTAATCACAGCCCTTTTGTAATAGTGAATAAATGGCAACAGAGAAATAAATCATGACTTAAACAGGCTGGGAAATACTATAGAGCAGTCAAAAATAATGACCTATCTGTCCCATAGAATGATTCCCAAGACAAATAATTTAGTGAATAAAGCAAATGGCCAAAATTTATGTATGCTATGTAATGAAATCTCAAAATATACAAATAATATCATACGTTTCAAGGAGCATACACATGCATAAGAAAACACATGTAAATCACAACTGACGAGGAATGAAGAGGGAATCGGCATGAGGATGGTGACAAAGGCAGCTTTCGCCTCATTGTTAACAACCAAAAGTCTTCCAAACGCAAAGAATGCTTACACAACTAGAAATCCACTTTTCAAAGGCTCTACTGGGGACTGAACACAAGGGCACGTTCCCACTGGGGTTTTGTTCGGGTTGAGGCAGTCTCGTTAAGCTGCTCAAGATGGCGTCCAACTTTCTAGCCTTCAGTCTGAGCCTCCTGAGAAGCCCAGATTATAGACCAGCTCCATCATTCCCAGCTTAGAGATCAACTTTTTGCAAAGGCTACCAGACTGTGTGCCAAACACTGTCCCTCTGCCTTATCAGTCCAGCACACACGGGCACGGTGTCTGACTAGCGGCTCCCCACGGCTGCACCCGCCTGAGGGCTGAATAGGCCCCGCCATCTTGCGAGTGCAGGGCGAGGCCGGCCGGGACCCAAGAGCCTGCCACCTTCCAGGCCCAGGGCGAGGCCGTCCAGGACACCACAAGCCTACCACCCTCCAGGAGCAGGGTGAGGCTGGCTGGGACCCCAAGAGCCTGCCACCCTCCAGGCGCAGGGCGAGGCCGGTCTGGACCCCACGAGCCCGCCACCCTCCAGGCACAGGGCGAGGCCGGCCGGGACCCCAAGAGCCCACCACACTACAGGAGCAGGGTGAGGCTGGCTGGGACCCCAAGAGCCTGGCCAGCAGCACCCACAACGACTGGGGGCAGTCCGAGTGCCCCAACGGCGGGCGCCAGAGGCCACTGCCACACAGAAGCCACCCTCGACAATTTAGGGAACTCTACGGAGAAAAGGAGAAGCCCAAGGTGTCACAAGGCCAACAACCCCAGGGGGCAGCTATGGACCCCCAAAGCTGGGAGGACAGGCGAAGAAGGGGAGCTATTACAGCCAGAAGCCGGGGCCCAGAGCCTGGGACCACCGCTCTTACCTCATGCTGCTGCTGTGACGCGGGCGTCGGGCGGACTGCACAGCCGCAAACCGGACTGAACTAGACAGCCTGGGAGGTCCTCACCGCCTCGCCCCCCCCCCACCGCCCCCGCGCGAAGCTTATGGGAAGAATGGAAAGGACCGCCCCACGGCCTTGGAGGCTCCCTCTATCACCGTACCAGGGGGTGTGGCCCAGGGGCAGAGCACTTGCCTGGCAAGTTGCATCCCTGGCACCAACGCCACCACCAGCAGAAGGGCTTAGAGGGGTGGGTGGAAGTGTCAGAAGCTAAGGGCTTGTGACAGAGCTAAAAGAGAACAGTTCAGGGAATATGAATTGTTGTTATTGTGTTTGGAGACAAGGTCTCTCCTTATGTACTCGAGGCTGGCCTCAAACCCATGGTTCTCCCGCCTCAGCCTCCCGAGTGCTGGGTTTACACAGGCACCACCATCCCTGCTTGTGAGTCCAAGTTCATTGTCAACCATTACTACTATTTTGCCTTTTTTGCTTCGTTTATTAACCCCCACATTTTTCTCCTATCATATTTTAAAGCAAATCGGCTGGGGAGATGGCGAAGTAGAATAAGCACTTCCCTGGCAAGCTCAAGGGCCTGAGTTCAATCCCCAGTTCCATAAATAAATAAATAAATAAAGCAAATCATATAATTTCACTTACAAATACTTTGGTATTAAGGAAATGTAGGCTTTAAAAACACAATACGATCAAGACCAACACTAATGTAATTGCCACTCTGTTAAAATTATCCTGATTGTGGTCACATTATGGTAGAACACACCTGTAATTCCAGCAGTCAGAAGGCTGAGGCAGGAGGTTCACTTCAAATTTGAGGGCAACCTAGGCTACACAGTGAGTTCAAGACCAGCTGAGGTACATAGTAAGATCATGTCTCCAAAAAACAAATTATCGTGTTTAAAAAATGGCACTTTATAGTTGGTTTATTTAACTTAGGCCCCAAACATTGTTTTGGTTAACACTTCTGACTTCATCTTTCCTTTTCTTCCCTTCTAATTTTCCTTTTCTTTTCTGACAAGCTTTTGCTGTTGCCCACGCTGGTCTTAAACTTCTTTTTTTTTTTTTTTTTTGAGACAGGGTCTCACTATGCAGTTTAGGCTGGCCTTAAGCTCACTTTGTAGCTCAGGCTGGTCTCAAACTCACAACAATCCTCCTGTCTCAGCCTCTCAAGTGCTGGGATTACAGGCATGCTCATACTTCTGAGTTCAAGTTAACTTGCTCTGTACCCACGACTGCAGGCATGTGTTACTATAGCCAGCTAATTAATACACTTCTTTTGTCTCTTTTACTCTACAATCCTTCTGCTGTTGTTTGAATGTCTTTCCCCCAAAACATCTGCTGGGAAACAGAATTCTCTGTGGAACAGTGTTGAGAGGTGGGGCCTAATGCAAGATGGACAGGCCATCAGAGGCTCTGTCACTCTATTCATCATAGATTAATAGATTCTTTATTATCATATATATATATATATATATATATATATATATATATATATATATATATATATATGGAACTGGAGATTGAATTCAGGCATTTCTGTTTGCCAGGCAAGCACTTATTCTACTCAGCCATCTCCCCGGCCAGCCCCTTGTTTTTCCTTTTGAAGGTTCTTCCCATTTTAAGTATCTATTGTACATTTTGCAATTTACTCTTTACTCTTTCAGCTTCTCATACTAGGGGGATAACAGATGTTTACACATGTGCATCTGGTTTGTTTCACTTATGAGTATGGGCTTGAGTTGCATCCATTTACCTACAAAAGTCTCCAGTTTATCCTTTTTTGTGGATGAGTAGTACTCCATTGTACAAAAAGACCACAACCATTCCTTGGTTGATAAGCATTTGGGGTCTACTGAGATCTAGCTAATACAATTGAGCTGCAATAAGGGGGTACATATATGTTACTGTGGGATGATGTTTTTATTTCTTCTGGAAAGATACCCAGGAGAGGAATAACTGGGTTAAATGATACCTCTAACCCTAGTTATTTTTTTTACCTTAGTTTTTTGAGGAATCTTCACACTGATTTCCACCCTGGTTATACCAGTCTATACTCCCAGCAACAGTGGAAAAGGGTTCCTTTTTCCCCACAGCCCCTCTAGCATTTGTTTCTGATTTCTTGATAATAGCTATTCTTTCCAGGGTGAGATAAAATCTCAATGTTGTCTTAATTTGCATCTCTCGAATGACCAGTGATGTTGAACATTTTCTCATTTATTTATTTGCTATTTGTATTTCTTCATCTGAGAAGTGTATATTCACTTTAGATGTCCATTTTTGGGTTGGGTCTTTAAATTTGAGAGGTCTGGCTTTTTAAAAATTCTATATATGTTCTAGTTAGAAAGGCTTTATCTGAGGGAGTGTTGTCAAACATTTTTTCCCCACATTGTGAGTTGCCTCTTCACTCTGTTGGTGGTTTCTTTTGCTGTGCAAAAAACTTTTGAAAAAATGTGATCACAGTTGTTGATTTGTGATAGTTTCTGTGCAATCAGGATTTTACTCATAAAGTCTTTGCCTATACCAATGTCTTCAAGATTTTTACCTATTCTGTGTTCCAGCAGATTTAATGTTTGTGTTTTACAGAGTGAGTTTCTTATAAAAGACAGTTGAACTCTTTTTTTTCTCTTGTGGCTTTCTGCCATGGTTGACACAGCACAAAGGCCTTTATTAGATGCTGGTACATTTTTTTTTAAGTTCAGAAGGATTTTTTTAACTGGCTCAGTATGCCCGAAGGTCAGGTCTGGTAAGGCATGAGGATCTGGGGATCGAACCACAGTATCCTGAGCCTGACTGCCTTCACTTAAACAGCTGAGCTAATGGGCAGGCCCCATTAGATAATGGTACCTTGATCTTGGACATCTCAGCCTTCAGAACTGAGAGAAATAAATTTCTGTTAATTATAAATGACCCAGGTTCTTATATCTCATCATAATACCACAAAACATACTAGGACCTTTCCTTTCCTCCTAACCTCTTTTCTTTAATGTTAATTATGCATGGAAAAAACACATCATTCATCCTGTAAAATGTCTCCTATTCTAAATTCACTTGGGTGTATCCTGCTGGTAGCATTTAATATGTTCCTTCATCCATTTTATTTCCTATAAGCTGGTACTTACCTTTGGAGGTTGGATTAGATTCACTTTAAATTTTTTAGCAGATATACTTCATACAGTGCTATGTATTTCTTTATTGGAAGGTACAATTATACCTCATTGGAATGTACAGTGCTTTTGTTATTGAGGTGTAGGGCTGCAGTGTAGCTCAATGGTAGAGCACTTGCTTAACATTTAGCAGGCCCTTGGCCCCCTCCTCAGCTGTCAAATCAAATACATGAATAAATATGTGGTATAACTTTTAAAATGACTTAAAATTAAAATGTACTTTACCTATAATAAAATGCAGAAATACTAGCAAGTAACCTAATGAGTATTTACAAATTCGTGTAACTACCACTTAGTTCAGGTATAAAGCATGAACCTATGGCACACATATTGTTTTCTTTTAAGACAAAAGATGTTAATGTATGAGTTGTTTTTTCTAAACTAAAACTTCAGGATTCAGGTTTAATTGTAGTGTTGGCAGTTTGTGACAAATAAGTAGGTTTTGGGTTGTAATTTGGGTATTATCTCTAAAAGGTTTGCCATCACTAAGGTAGACTATTCCTAAATAGTGATTATTCAAATTCTGTTATTCTTTCTGAGCCTAAATCCTTTTATAATAAAAAATTTTTCCATTGGTTCTGGATGTGCTGAAATGTATTTTGCACAAGGCAAGATGAACACTTTTTAATTCTTTCCATTTATTTGCCAATTTTACATTTAGTAAGCTGGCATCCTATTAGTTTTCAAAGAGAGCAATGAAGCTATATATGTTCTTTAGTATCAGTTTGAATTCATGAGTCTTAAAACTAGTTAACATGTAAATGCATACAGTATTTTGCAGTCCTTTAGTCTTCCTTTTTTTTTCTTAGTCTTTCAGTATGACCCTTGTACCAGGTTTTGCTTTTCCATGTCCAGCATTGGTGTTGGAGTTAGCCATTTTGTTGAGGAGTTCTGAATATTTGTTTGTTTTAAATTATATTTCATTATCATGAGGTAGATGCTGGGTATTTATCGTTCTTATTTTATAATTTATTTCAGGTCTTGCAATGCACAGGACTAGGAAAGGCATTTAAAAAATACAAATAAATTATGAATACATACTATTTCCAACCTAAAAATTAAAGACTTTCCACTTAATTTCTTTGATTTTGTGTTTGTATCTCTCTTCTCTCATGTGTAAAATCTTGGTTCTTAATAATATTACCATAATGACCTATTTGCTTTATTCCACTATGCAGACAGAATGGCTTCAGGATAATGATACTAATGTTATTAGTTACAATTAGATCATTGAATGCCATGTAGGATTTATTCACAGTTACTTTTGTTCTCAGGATCCAGCCCACTAGGGATGTACAGTGAAGACACTGTGTAAGTCACTTGAAATAATTAGCTGCATAGTTTTGCCACCAATTCGTTAGGCTCATTTGTTCCAGTTTGTCTTTAATTTTTAAAGACTGCCTTTTTTCATTTTGATTATTGTGAGTTTTTAAATTTTTAAAAAATAATTTCACTGTTCTAACATGTATTAGTGATGCATTGCTGCCTAACCAATTATATAACAAACTTAGCTTTCAACAAGCATTCGTTATCTCAGTTTCCAATGATGGGCAGGAGGAATCTGGAGCAGCTCAGCAGGGCCGTTCTGGCTCAGGGTCTCTCATGACAGACAGCACTGTCTCTTGGGACTGCTGGTGCCCATAAGGCTTTATCAGTGGTGGAGGATTTGATTCCGGGATGGCTCCCGCACCCGCACTGTGGCTGTCGTGGGCCCTCGATTCTTCCCGCATGGAGCTGTTGCAGAGGGGCTAGGCAGGTGGCCCAAGGGGGCAGAGGGGTCTGAAAAGCACACCTTCCTTTTCATGGAACACAGTCCCAGAGGCGCACATCATTTCTGCCAGACTCTGTAGGTCACACAACCTCAGCCTTGGTACCATGTCAAGGGGACATCCCAAGGGGATACCAAGAGATGGAGGTCCCTTGGGGGCTTTCATACAAAGAAACAAAGTACAAAACAAGTACATTCAGAGAGATTTGGCTCGCACCTTGGTGCTTTCTACACCCCCTATCTTCACCTTTAGGAAACCACTTTCATTCATTTTTGCCATATCTTTCCATTATTTCATCTTTTAAAATGCCAGAAAATACGTACATGTATTTCTAACCCCCAACGCTAATTTACTACACAACTTTCTGCATCTTGCTGCTTGCAGTTAACACCATATCCTAATAGCAACCTACGGAGATCCCTTTTATTTCACTTTATTAAACTGTATTCCAGAGCTATAATATAGTTTAAATTATGTTTTCAAGGTATCGTCATTTATTAATCCTTGTCCAAGTTTTGGACATCTAAGTTGCTTATAATTTTCATTGTTGTAGCTAATGCTGCAACAAGCTGTGTAAACTTATTAAAGCTTTCTAGATGTAGGATTATTGCTTACAGTGTTGACTCAAAGGTATACCTTTAGTAAGCTAAAGGTTCAATACCTTTTATGCTCTGTTTATATATTGCTAAATTGGTTCTCAAAAGAATTCTCCCATATTACATTTCTCTCTTTTACATTGAAAAAATTCATTTTTCTATGTATTCCACTCCACATTGGGTTAACCTTTACTATTTGGACACACATGTATGTATGTATTTGTTCTTGGAGTGGCCATACATTTTCACACTGTATTCTAGTACTAAATTAGTTGACCTTATGACTATTTCAATTATAATTCGTTACTTCAGGAATGATATTTTATATATGTCTTAGTTACTTTTCTCTCCTTGCTGGGACAAAATATGACACCTAAAATTAAAGAAGGAAAGGTTTATTGAGCTTATACTTTGTGGGGGTTTCAATCCATACTTGGATGGCAACAAGGCATGGGGGGCTGCAGAGCAGGGAGTAGCAGTTCATGGCAGTGGAAAACAGCAAAATAGGAAGAGCAAAAGGCAGGAGTAGCACAACAAGGGCAGCAGAGAGACAAAGTTTGTCTCCTTTATGCTGCATTAAGGCTGCCTGCCCCAGTCTAGGTAACTCTAGAAGTCTGCCCGTGACTACATGAGGCTTTGAGGAGACAAATACACACAAGCCATAACATTCCACCCCTAGCCCCCCAAAGACTCGTATACATTCCTTTATGTGAGGGGCATTTTAGTCCACTTCTAAGAGTTGCCAAAGTCCTAATGGTTTTAGCATTGCTTAAAAGTCCAAGACCCAAGTCTCCTTTGAGTTCTAAGGTAAACTCTTAGCTGTGAGCCCCTGTACAAATGAAAAGTTAAGCACTTCCAACATTCAGTGGCACAACATAATGCCATGCCAAAAGGTACAAATAAGGGGATATAGAACATTGGGACCAAAGCAATTCCAAAATCCCACAGGGCAATGTGGAATATTCAACAAAATCTGTGATACGCTGTGAGTACCCAAAGTCTTATGTGGCTCCGCCCCTGTGGCCTTTTTCTGGGTTGTAGCTCCCATGGCTTCTCTCTCAGACCTGCTTCGCTCCCTCCTCACAGCTTTTCCAAACTTATGGGATGTCTGCTGCACATTAGGCTTCTCACTCTCCACCTCACACACTGCCCTCTCAGAGGCACACTGCCTGACCTTCCAGGCCTTCCTAAATCTAGGTGGAAGCCGTCTCAATTCTCAGGAATCCTTTCCATTCTCTAGTTCCTTAGCAATGGAGATCCTCTCTGCTCTATCTTTGCATTCCACAGTTTTATTGGAGCTTCTTTTCTGGCCAAACATTTTAAATCATCCTGCTGGTCTTTTTGCTCTTGATTCTTGACATAAATCTGACTAAAAAACCTCTAACAATAGCTATGTTAATGCCTCAATATTTGACTGCCTTGAAATTTCTTTTGCCAGATTAAGCATTCCACTGTACTTTATCTCAGGCTAAGGCAAACTCTCTGGACACAAGCAAAATTCAGATAGACTTTCTGCCAAGCCATAACACATCATCTGGAGTCCAACAACCAATGTAGTCCTTCCGCCCAGCCTGGTCTTTATAGGCAGGACTTCTATCAGCCTTCTGATCTGAGTGCTGACCAGAATCTCCCATACAGAACAGTTGAAGCTGTTCCAGTGCTTCTCTTTCGGGGGACATCACCAAATCCTTCCTGTCTCTTCCCATAAGCCATTCCCAAAGGCTTGTAATCCACATGGTCAGGTTTAGTCACAGCAATGACCCCACTTCCTTGGTACCAAATTCTATCTCAGTTACTTTTCTCTCCATTCTGGGACAAAATACGCAACACTCAAAGTTAAGGAAGGAAAGGTTTATTCAGCTCACAGTTTATGGAGGTTTCAGTCTATACTAGGATGGTTCCAAGGCCGGGGGGCATATGGAAGAGGTCAGAAGTTCATGGCTGCTGGAAAACAGCAAAACAGCAAGAGCAAAAGGGAGGCGCCACAACACCAATGGCTGCAGAGAGCAAGTCTGTCTCCCTTACATTGCATTCAGGCTATCTGCCACAGGCTGGTTGTAGCACTTATATGCATAATCCCACCACTGGATAAGGAATTAATCACAAACTCTAGAAATCTACCCTATAACTGCATGAGACTTGGAGGGACTAGACAGAAACCATAACAGTATACATATCACAAATACCATTTTTGACTTGTAGCTTTCTGAAGTATATGTGGACTTGTAAAATATTTTTGAGCTGGACAATATTTTTTCAATTTTTGTTTTTATGTTATTCTTATTAAAAAGTAAATTCAGAGGGGCTGAGGAGATGGCTCAGTAGAATAAGTGCTTCTCTGGCAAGCACAAGGGCCTGAGTTCAATACCCAGTTCTGCCAAAAAAAAAAAAAGTAAATTTAGTATTCATATTTCTATAATGAACCCGGTCACTTGGCATGGTGGCACATACATGTAATCCTAGCACTCAGGAGGCTGAGGCAGGAGGATCGATATGAGTTCAAGCTCATCCTGAACTGCATAGCAAGACCCTGGACAAAACCAAACCAAACCAAACCAAACCAAACCAAACCAAACAAAAATTGTTTCTGCCAGTGTGTGCAGAAAAAAAACCACCTTTTTGTAGGCAGGGGTGGGGAGTGGGGGGATTAGGAATCAAAGTCAGGACCTCATGCTTTCCAGGAAGATACTGCCCAACTGAGCTAAACCCCTAGTCCTGAAAAGTAAATGTCTGGGTTGAATGCAGTGGTGTATATCTATAATTGCACTGAGGAGGCCGAGGCAGAAGGATTGCCACAAGTTTGAGGTCAGTTTGGGCTACAGTGAGTTCAACACCAGCCTGGACTTCACAGCAAGACTCCATCTCAAAAAAAAAAAATAGCCTAGGAATATAACTCAATGGTAGAGTACCCCCTATATGCACTTGTTAGGTATACAGGGTACAATTTGCAGGTCATAAAATTACTCATATAATCAAACTTTTGCACCGACCTGCTATCCATACTGCAAATACTAATTGTGACTGTGTATTTAGGTTTTTGGATTTCAATATCTAACAGTTTTCCTGAAATGTTACTAGACTCACAAACAGAGGTCGTAGGAGAAGTACAGAGCAGTTACATCCAGATCACCTCAATCATAAATCTCATTGTTTGCAAGGAGCAAGTGTAACAAACTGTGTTGCAGTATCCTGAAGTTCCTTGAGCCCAGGCTAAAAGGAAGTACTGATAACTACTATCTTTCATATTTTGACCAGCAAAACAACTCAGGCCTGCTACATTTAAGGTTCATAGCAGCCGAAGAGTGAAATACAGGCTCCCACAACGCTTTCCTAAAGGTTAAAACAGTTTAACCACATTGTTTTAGACTATAATGCAAAAAAAAAAAAAAAAAAAAAAAAAAGAGAAGCAAACACAGCTAACAAAATCAACCCCAAACTGGGAATGCTACAAGATACTTTAAGAAAATAAAACTAAACTGGGTGGGGTGACACATACCTGCAATCCCAGCACCCTGGGAAGCTGAAGCAGGAGGGTTGAAAATTCAAGTACAACCTGGGCTTTGTGAGACCCTGTCTCAAAATAAAAAATAAAGGACTCAGGATGTAGCTCAGTGGGTTCATTCCCTAATACTGAAAAAAAGATGGATCTAGATAGATAGATAGATACATAGATACATAGATACATAGATAGATAGGTAGATATTAAGGAGAATGCAAAAAAGTCCAGCATCAGTAAGGATATTGGAGGCCTCTTCATTCCCAGCTCAAGGAAAACATAAATCTGCAAGGCCTTTCTAAGATACTTCTTGGTAATCAGCATCACAATTCTTTAAAAGTTACATTCTCTCTGTCTGACAATGACACATTTAGTATTATATTCTGAAGAAATAATGGAGAACATGGGTGGAGAAAAAGCACTGGGCTGTTTCTTCCAACACAGTATTAATAATAATAGCAAGACGTTGGAAACAACCACATGTCCAGCAACACGAAGACCATTTTAGTTAAATCCATATGCAGCTATTTGCAATAATTTTGTAAAAGTCTCTTTTGTGTATGTCTAAAATTCTTCACCCACTTTTTTTTGGGAAGGGGACAAGGGCTCACTATGTAGCCCAAGGTGGCCTTGAACTCAAAGCGATCCTCTTGCCTCAGCCTGCCAAGTGCTGGGATTACAGGTGTGCACCACCATGCCTGACTGTTGGGGTATTTTCAGAGCAGCAGTTTTCACTGCTCCACGCACAAAATCACGACAGTCCTGATGCTACCAGCAACTCTTGCTCTGAGGTGGGGGACATTTAATTATGGCCAATAAAATATGAGAAATTTACTGAGGTCTGTGGATTAAAGCCAGGAAACTCTGAAATATATAATGCTTTCTTTCCATTTTAAGACAGAATCTCAAGCTTCCCAGATTGCGCCCCTCCAATTGGAACTCAGAATCCTCCTGCCTCAGCTTCCTGTGAGTAGCTGAGCTAACACTGGGGCTTCTCAAAAAGTTGTAGCTTTCTTTATTAAAGAGGCAAATATCGTTGGTACCAACCAGCACCTAGCGCATAACCTGTAGCTAGAGACTTCCTATGGATGAAGCAGGAGTCCGTCATGTTTTCTGTTCTTTGGAGCCCACACTGTCCCTGATTCTAGTAGATTCTGTGATCATTGCTGCTCAGACTCCCTCTCTCGGGGCTGCTGGGAGTGATAGGGCTATCAGGCTTCACTCACAGGCTGGCTCTAGGAATTGTTGCCTGCAGTCATCGGCTTCACCCAAGACACCGGACTCTCACACAGAACCAGAGCACATCAAACAGCCCACGAGTAGAATCGCCTGGGCTATTTGCTGCAGCCAGTGACAGTGGCGAAGGCCCCAGGGGCCAGCAAGAATCAGGCAGCCAGGTGGTTACCGAGCTAACCCCATCGCCTACTTCTCCTAGGTCTAATCCTCCCTTGTTCCCTTCCCCCATCCCTGCCGAAGCCTGAAATCACTCCTAGCTCAGCTTCCTGAGCAGCAGACTCCTCTGAGTCTGTTTCCTGGGAAACCCCACCTACAACACTACCGATCCATTAATTCCAATAAAAAGATGTTCACGACGAATCCTTACACGACAAAATGACAGGTTATAGAGCAGGGTGCACAGCAGCATCCTGTTTTCTTGTTATGCAAATTCTGTATCTGCGGAGAAATAAACATTGGGGAAACTTTTTAGGAGATATGTAAAACACTGTCTTTATGACAGGAAATTTCTTTAAAAGGGTTGAAAGTGCAATCCGTGGGGAAAGTATATTCAAGTATATTTAAGGTAAAAATTATGTTCATCAAAGGATGCTACAAAGCAAAATGATAAACCACAAGCTAATGTCTTTGTATTTTCAGTGTGAGAACTGACAATAAATTGCATCCAGAAGCTATAAAGAACTTTCAAAAAGAAAGAACAGGAATATGAAAAGGCAATTCACCAAAATCACACATAGCCAGAGATTCTCTCAACCTCATCAACTCTCAGGAAAAGGAGAAACTTTTTTTTTGTACCAGAAATTGCACTCATAACCTCATTTACTGCTAGGCAGGTGCTGTGCTGCTGAGCTGTATCATCAGCAAGGCGAAATATCTCCTACCCAGCATTGGGACAAAGATGCAAAACATTGGTAATACTCAGGGCTGGTGAGAGTGTGGAGAAATAGGTATTAAGACACAATATTTTATTTTATTTTTATTTTTATTTTATTTTATCTTATTTTATGGCAGGATCTACAGAGTGTTCAGGGTCTCACTGCTAGATCAGACTGGTAATGAACCGCCTGTTTACAGCCTCCTAAGAGCTGGGATTATAGGCATGCACCACCACAACCAGTCTCAATTGCTGTATCAGTGAGCCCCCAGGGGCCAGATCGACATGGGAGGCCCTGTGCCTGCTTGCAGGTGCTTTAATCTGCTGAGCTATTTGGCCAGCCCTAAAACACAATGTTTTAAAAATAGCCTTTCTTAGGCTATTTGGTCCACCCTTTTGGGAGAGGAAATTTTAATAGCAAAAATGTTTAAGCAACTGAATTTTATGTGACACAGTATATAGTGCTTTAAAAAAAATCAGTTGTTAACAGCTGACATGGAAGGGCTGTTAACCAAATGTTTTGTTTTGTTTTACTTGAGATCGGGTCTCATTAGGTAGTTCAAGCTGGCTTTGAATTCACTATGTAGCCCTGGCTGGCCTGGAACTCACCCTGATCCTCCTGCCTCAGCCTCCTGAGAGCTGGGAGAATAGGCACACCCAACCGAGCCCAGCTAAAACAAATGTTAAGTAAGTAGAGCAAATTGCTGAGCATGTGAGTTGTGCCACCCTATTTATGCTTTCACAAGACTACTATATATATCAACATATGCATATATGTGAATTCAAAGAAAAAAGATATGAAGTGATAGTTACCAAACCGTCCATAGCAGTCATTTCTGGAAATGGGTGGGGGTAGGTGGGTGGAAAGAGGGACCTTTACTACATGTGACATATTTCTCTGGGTTCTTTTATTTTTTTTCTCATTTTATGATGAATGTTTTACTTTATAAACATAAAGTTAAATTTTATGGTTTACTTTCACAAAATCTTTTAGATTCTTCCCATTAACATTTTACTACATCCATTTTTTTAACCACAGATCTATTTATTCATCGCTGTATGCACCCATTCATCCATCCTATTTTTATAGATGATCACAGAGTAAATTATAGACACCAGTACTTACA
Organism: Ctenomys sociabilis; assembly: GCA_004027165.1. Classification (NCBI taxonomy): domain Eukaryota; kingdom Metazoa; phylum Chordata; class Mammalia; order Rodentia; family Ctenomyidae; genus Ctenomys; species Ctenomys sociabilis. The sequence continues at coordinate 38,791 of PVKA01008470.1, forward strand.
GTCTCTAAGTGCTTTAGCAGGCAAATAAATCATTAACTAGAGTTGAGTGTTTGTTTGCAGATTTCCTTTGTTATGAAATGTCCTTATAACAAGAGACACAATTTTTCAAAGTAGATTCTTTGGGGTTTGACAAATGCCCTTTGATCTAAAGCCCTACCAAGATAACACTTGCAAAACCCATGCAAGATTTTTCTTGTTTTTTCCAGTCATTACCCAATCTTTCAGACACAGTTACTGTCCATTCTTCGTTAGTTTTGTACATACTTGGATTCTGTCTGTAGTATGTACTTTTTGTATAAGGCTTCTCCCACTCAATATTATGGTTGCAAGTCTTCAAGCTATTTTTTCCCCTGGTACTGGGGATTGAACTCAAAACATTGTGCTTGCCAGGCAAGCGCTTATTCTACTGAGCTATCTCCCCAGCCCTAAGAGTCTTCAAGTTGTTGCACATGTCCATAGATCATTGCCTCTGAGTTGAATTAAGGAGTTCTGAACATGCCACCATAAAACATTCCACTGTGATATATTGATCTTTTTTAGTGTGAGAGATACTGGAGAATTGAATCCAGGGCTCTACGCAAGTGTTCTGCCACTGAGCTACATCCCTAGCCCCACCCCCTGTTCCTTTTTAAAATTTAATTTTGAGATAACACCTTGCTAACTGTGCAGGCTGGCCTTGAATTTGTAATCCTCCTGCCTCAGCCTCCAGAGTACCAAAGATCAGAGGCATATACCAGAACCAGGCCCATATTGTCTATTTTGAGTTAAATTTGAAACACAACAGATAAAGGTGGGCATTGTGGCCCATGCCTGCAAGGCTGAGAGGCTGAGGAAGGAGGAGTGCAAATTCAATCTTAGCCTGGACTACCTAGTGACTTAGGAAGACCTTCTGTCAAAAAGAAAGAAAAGAAGAAAGGAAGGGAGGAGGGAAGGAAGGAAGGAAGGAAGGAAAGAAGGAAGGAAGGAAGAAAGGAAGGAAGCAAAAGAAATCGAAAGGCTGTGGATATAGCGCTATAGCTCAGTGTGAAGGCCCAGGTTTAATCATTTTAGTTGTTAATTTTGACGAACTCTCATCAGTGTTTCTTTTTGTACTGTTTCCTGTGACCCACTAAGCAGACTTTGCCTGACTTGAAGGTCTTCTTCTGAGGGTTCCGCTGAAAGATACATCATTTTACGGATTGCTCTTTGGTGTATAACATCCAGTTATTTTGGCATAATTTGTTGCACTAACCTGTTTTTCCTTCGAGGTGCTGGAGCATGAACTCAGGATCTCTCACTCTTTCAGGGTGAATGCTCCAGGGGGCCATATTCATAGCCCCGACTAGTGGATTAGTTTTCTTTTCTCATTGCATTGCATTGCTTGGTGCTTTTAAAAAACCAAATGGCTCCATAAGCATGGGTCTATTTCTAGCTCGGGATCCTATTTTTCAACTTATAGACCATACTTACAGCTTTAAAGTAACCCATGAAATCAGGTAATATAAATCCTCAGATCTCTGATTTTCTGGTTTTTTTTTTTTTTTTTTTTTTTTTTTTTTTTTTTTTTTTTTTTTTTTTTTTTTTTTTTTTTTTTTTTTTTTTTTTTTTTTTTTTTTTTTTTTTTTTTTTCTGTATAGGGGATTGAA
>PVKA01008470.1:40515-48015 GCA_004027165.1 Ctenomys sociabilis
TTTTTTTTTTTTTTTTTTTTTTTTTTTTTTTTTTTTTTTTTTTTTTTTTTTTTTTTTTTTTTTTTTTTTTTTTTTTTTTTTTTTTTGTCTCTTTTAGACAGGATCTCACTATGAAGTTCAGGCTGACCTTGAACTCTCCTTTTTTGTAGCCCAGGCTGGCCTTGAACTCAAAGTGATTCTCCTGCCTCAGCCTCCAAGTAGGAGGATTACAGACATGCACCACCACTCCTTACATTGTACTCCTAACATACATTGTAAGAGCTAGATTTTCTTTTTTTAAATATCTATTTGTTTATTCACTTATTCATTTTTGGTACCAGTGATAAAATTCAGGACCTTGTGCTTACCAAGCAGGCACTTAAGCCACTAAGCTATCATCACCTCAAGAACTAGATTTTGAATATCTACAACACTAACTGCTGAACAGCTGGAGAGATAGCTCAGTGGCATAAGTGCCTGCCTGGTAAGCACAAGGTCATGAGTTTAATTCCCGATACCAAACCAAACCAAACCAAACAAGGCCAGAAAAAAAAAATGGGCTGGGATTTAGCTCAGCAGCATAGCATCTTCCTGGCAAGTACCAGGTTCCTAGTTCAATTCCCAGTATCAAAACAAAACAACCTAACTGCTGCTATTTGGGTACAGGTTGGACCAAATGTATAGATGAATTAGGGAGAATCAACACATTAACAGTACTGCATACATCAATTTAAGAACATGGCCTTTTACCTCATCTATTTAGTTTTTCTTTGTCTCAAACATGTTTTGTAGTACATAAATCTTTTTTTTTAATCATGTTAGATTTGTTTCTAAGTATTTTACATTTTTGGTGCTATTATATATGAAATTTCATTTAAAATTTTATTTTCCAAATGTCTGCAAGTAGCATATCAAAGTACAACTGAGTTGTTTTGTTTTGTTTTTGACAAGATCTGACTAATGCAGTTCAGGTTAGTTTTATTTATTTATTTATTTATTTATTTATTTTTGTGAAACTGGGGATTGAACTCACGTCCTTGAGCTTGCCAGGCAAGCACTTATTCTACTGAGCCAATGCCCTGGCCCCAGGTGAGCTTTAAACTATGTAGCTCAGGCTGGTCCCAATCCTACTGCAACCCTCCTTCCTCAGCTACCTGAATGCTGGTATTACGGCTCACACCCACCCACCTTGTAAAATTGAGTTTCTAACATATTAACTTTGTACTCTGCAACTTTGAAAAATTAGCACTTGTTGGGTATTATTTCCTATGATTTTCTAAACAAATAGTCATGTTATCTGCAAATGAATACTATTTCTTTGCTGGTTCACTTGCCTTTTATTGCATTTTTCTTGGAGAAAGACTTGTACTACTTTGTAAACTAGAAATGGGGAGAACAATCTTGCTTTGTTCTTGCTTTTGAAGAGAAAATGTTCACTATTCACCATGAGCTATAAAGTTAGCTGTGAAGTTTTGTAGGTTCCCTTCATCATTTTTAAATCCTATTTATTTATTTATTTATTTATTTGGTACAAGGTCTTGCTACACAGCTCAGACTCATAGTGATCCTCCTGTCTCAGCCTCCCCAGTGCTGGCACTACAGGTGTGCATCACTACCCCCGTTTTTGGGGTGGCATAGTACACCTGGGGTTCTGGGGTTGGGGTGGGGTCCAGCACCACATGTGGTACTTGGGTCCTTGAGCTTCGCAGGTGGGTGCTTAGACTACCGAGCTGTCTCCCCATCCCCCCACCTTCCCCATTTTTTGGCAAAGAAAATAAATTTTTTTGCACTTGAAGACCCAGCAATACAAACTCTCCAAAATCCAGCACAGAGAAAAAAAGAGTAATTTGAAAATTAAAATGTATCAGTGAAATATTAGACAACTTCAAGGGGTCCAGTAATTGTAACTGGAGTACTTGAAAGGGTGGGAAGGACTGGAAGAGCATTTGGAGGGAGAGTGGCTGAAACATTCCACAGTCAGTAAAAGTATTGTCTCAGTTACTCTTTTCTCATTGCTGGGACAAAATCTCCCACACCCAAAATGAAGGAAGGAAAGTTTAGCTCAAGGTAGGGGGGAAGATGGCAGAGGGAAGCAGATCATGGTGGTGGAAAACAGCAGAGGGCAAAGGGAGCGGCAGCAGCTGAAGCTTCTAGAAGGCCTCTCTCTCCTTCTTACACTGTAATCATTAGATCATGAATTAATCACAAACTCTAGAAATTGTCCCATGACTGCATGAGGCTTTGCAGGGGACAACTAGATACAAAGCATAACAAATGTAAAGATAGAAAGTTAACAAATCCCAAGCAAACAAACAAAAAAAATAAAGAAAAAAAGAGAGAATTATGCACCTGGAAAAAATGTTTTTCATAAACAAAGGCAGTATAAAGATGTTTCCAGGGCCAAGGAGATGGCTCAGAGGGATAAGTGCTTCTCTGACAAGCTCAAGGGCCTGAGTTCAATCCCTGGTTCCACAAAAAAAAAAAAAAAAAAAAAAAAAAAAAAAAAAAAGAAAGATGTTTCCAGGCATCAAAAAACTGGAAGAATTGTCACCTGCATACCTTTAGTACAAGAAATGCTAATGCTTCCTGCAGGGGTGGGGGTGGGGATGACAGCAGCCAGAGATCCGGACCTACACAAAAGAAAGAACGAAGAGACCAGAAGCAACCACATCGGTGAAGAGGAGATTTTTTTGCATTTGCATTTTACTTCATTATTTTACTGTGTGGGGATCTGGGGTGGAACCAAAGGCCTCATACCTGCTAGGCCAGTGCTCCTCCACGGAGCCACCTCCCCAGCTCCATAAGAATCTTTGAAAGATTTTTTTTTGTCTTTCTGAGACAAGGTCTCACTATGCAATTCAGGCTGGACTTGAACTTACTTTGTAGCCCAGGCTGGCCTCGAGCTCACAGTGATTTTCCTTCCCTAGCCTCCCAAGTGTTGGGGTTACTGGTGTGCACCACCACACCCTACCAATATTTTCTTCTTATTATGGAAATAGCTTCAAGAGATAATTAGCAGTCTAAATATCAGCAACGGCAATGTATTGTGGAGCCCCTAACATGTATAAAGGTTAAGTACATGGAGCAACAGCTTGAGGCCAAATGTCACTTGCAGGTAGACTGATAAGTTAAAGGTGTTTACTATGAACCCCAAAAAAGTACTGGGGGCTTGCCTGTTAGGTCAGTTGTTTAAGCACCTGCTTATGCAGAAGCAGTGAGGTGCAGGATACCTTCTGTCCCCAGCTCCTCATGCCTTATCAGACCCACCCTTAAGGCAGCCTGAGCCAGCCAAAACAAAACAAAACAAAACAAAACAAAACAAAACAAAACAAAACAAAAGAGCACCAACTTAGAAAAATCTGTGCTTATTTTCTGTTTCTGCATAGCAAATCATCACGTTTTCAACATCTTAAAACAAAACTCATCCATTAGCTCCTAATTCCACAGGTCACAGGTCAGCCTGGGGAACACTTAGGTGCCCTGCTGTGGGTGTCAGGAGGCTGTGGGGGGAATCCACATTTGAGTTCATTCTGGACGCGGATTCTAGTTCCTAGTGCTGCCGGGTGAAGGCTGAAATACAGCTCTTTGGTGGATCTCAGTGCGTGGGGACTGTTGTTAGTTCGCAGAGGCTGCCTGAAGCTGAGACCTGCCTCTTCTTGTGGACATGTCTTCACTCTTTGACTTCTTTTCAGCTGTTACATAAAAAGGTGATTAAAGTGGAATCATATAAAATGTATGATGAAGATTCACCCCACCAAAAGCAGAACAAAACAAAACACGAACAAGGAAGCAATGAACAAATGGGATAAATAAAAAGTGGCAAGATGAAGGACTCAAACCTAACTGCAACAAAAATCACATTAGATGTTAATAATTTAACCTTTACAATTATAAGGTAACTGTTTGATTAAGTTCAGCTCCAGGGAAGAAGGCACCCCTACCATGTGCCGAGCCCTGAGTTCAGTCCCCAAGCAATGCAAAACCCACACCAGATAAAACTAAGCCCTCAGAAAAGTGAAAAACAAAACAAGGGAAACTTCCAGAGTACATACTCAGGGAAAATCTCATCTCAGCAACTGGCAGTAATCATTCCTGGACTGATAACTGCTCCAGGCCCACTGAAACTAGCTGTGAAAGGAAGACCAAAGAGGATAAAACTGTCCCCAAGTAGCTGAACTGCAACCCAGAACAAAGCTTAAGAACAGTCACAGGAATGCAAAAATCATTCACCCCCAACAAGGCAACATTTTTGTTTTCTGAAAAACAAGAGAAAAATGAAAAGACAGCTCCAAGGGGCCCTAGACCGTACTCCCTTTTTAAATTTTGGGATGGGATCTTGCTAAGTTGCCCAGGCTGGGTTTAAACTTGCAGTCCTTCTGCCTCGGCCTCCCAGAGTACTCAGGATTATAGGTGTTCTAGCCAGGTGAGGTGGAACACACTTGTGATCCCAATTTGGAGGCTGAGTCAGGAGGATCACCTTGACTGAGTCTGAGGCTAGCAAGGCTACACAGTGAGTTCAAGCCCAGCCTGAACTACACAGTGAGACCCTATCTCAAAAATCAGACAAAAAGGAAACCCAAGGTCTTGTGTGATGGTGGGCAAATTCTCTACCACTGAGCTTACCCCAGCCTTACCTTTTCTTTTTGCAAAACTGAAGCAGTATAGGCATTAAATAACAAATTCTAACTTCCCCTTTCTCCCATCCCCTGGCAATCACCATTCTGTTTTCTGTTTCTAACCACTGCAGGTGTCTCATTTAAGTGGAATCTCACAGCATTCATTTAGCATGATCTCCCAAGGTGTGTCCCTGTTACAGCATGCCAGAGCTTCCTTCTTCTTAAAGGCAGATGACATTCCATGTCACAGCTGTACCACATTTTATTGACGTATTTACCCATCCACGGACACTGTCATTGTTTTTGCCTTTTGATCACAAATAATGTTGCTGTGCACACAAGTGAATAGCTCTTTGAATCCCTGCTTTCAATCCTTTTGCATACATATCCAGAAGAGAAATTGCTACGCCATACAGTAATTCTATTTTTTATTATAAAGAATGTATTTTAATAATGGATTCAGGCCAGGGAAATAGCTCAGTAGAATTAAAGCATCTGCCTGGCAAGTGCAGGGTCCTGAGTTCAATCTCCAGTACCACACACACACACACACACACACACACACACACACACACACACAATGGATTAATGCCTAAAATACAGAAAAAACTCTCAAAACAATAATAAGGAAATAATCTAGTAAAATTCATGTGGGTACTTTGTTTTTTTTTCATGTTCTAATATCTTTAATTAAACAGAGATCTCTGTAACATGTCATTAGAGACCATTTCACCCACTGCTCTGTTTGACTGCCAGCCTCTTGTCTCTCTCTTCAGCAATGGTGAGGTGGATTCCTTTTCCTCATGGAAGAGAAATCCACGGCTTGCTGCCTTTGCCGATGACAAAGATGTTAGAGAGCAACATGGCAAAGCTGTTGCCGTTGGCATCTTTCACATGAACCACATCGAAAGCACCAGGATGCTTCTCTCTGTTGGTGATCACTCCAATTCTTCCCAAGTTAGCACCTCCAGTCACCATACACAGGTTACCAGTGTCGAACTTGATGAAATCGGTGATCTTGCCAGATGAAAAATCAATCTGGTTGATGTCGTTGACCTTGATGAGGGGGTCAGGGTATCGAATGGTGCGAGTATCGTGGGTGACCAGATGAGGAATCCCTTTTGTGCCCACAAAGATCTTCCTCACTTTGCACAACTTGTACTTCCTCGGGTGTAATCCGATGAACACCTTTGGTGTCACAGATCAGACAGAAATACTCTCTCGTCTTGTCAATTTTGATGGCATCCATCTAGCCAGCAGGACAGGTCATATCAGTTCGGACTTTGCTATCAATCTTAATGAAGTGCTACATGCAAATCTTCTTTACTTCATCTCCTATCAGAGCACACTTGAGCCTGTTCCATAGGAAGATGATGAGAGGCAGACATTCTCTCACCTTATGGGGCCTGGTGGATGGACGAGGAGGGAACACACCGGTCAATTTATCCAGCATCCAATGCTTTGGAGCTGCTACTCTCTTCAGATGCTTCTTGGGACCATGAGCCATGGCTGAGCTCTAGCCAACTTCACTGTCCTCACTCCCAACCACATGGCTCCTAGAGTGGCACCCAGGCTCCTCAGGTGAATACTTTGAACAAACACTTTGTCAAAGAAGATATATGGATAATAAAAAGCACTTGAAAGATGCTAGATATCATTAATACCATTACAGCAATGCACATTAATCCCACATATGATATCACCATATATCTATTAAAAGATCAAAAATTAAAAAAAAAACTATACTGAGTATTGGCTAGGATACAGAGATACTAGAACTGCCATACATTAATGGTAGAAATATAAAATGGTATAATCACTTTTTAAGATGTTTAATGACGTCTTAAAAAGTTAAGTGTAAAGGGCTGAGGAGTTAGCTCAGTGTCATAAGTACCTGTTTGGCAAGCGCAAGGTCCTCAGTTCGATCCCCAGTACTGCAAAAAGTTTTTAAAAAAATCAAAAATAGTTAAGTATATACCTTCTCTACGGGTATAAGTATAATCCCAGCACTTGGGAGGCTGAGGCAGAAGGAACATTGTGAGTTTGAGACCAGCCTGGGCTATAAAGTGAGCTCAAGGACAGCTTGAACTGCATAGGAAGACCCTGTCTCAAAAAGACACATATAGATATAAGTAGCCATTCTTCTTCCAAGTAGTACAGTAGCCACTCTACCGCTATATATTTACTCAAGGGCAAAGAAAGCTTATGTATCCACAAAGAAATGTATGTGAATGTTCAGAACTTTATTTATAATACTGAGTCCAGGCATGGGGGCACATGCCTATAATCTCAGGCTGAAAACAGAAGGATCATTAGATCATTATGAGTGTGAGTTGTATAGTGAGAACTTGTACCAAATACTTTTAAAAGTCCTTTATTTATAATAGTAAAAATGAGAAATAATTCAAATGCCCATCAGCAGATGAAAGAATAAACAACGGAATATACAAGCAATGGGATGCGACTCAGCCACTAAAGGGATGAGATTGATTAACATATGCAACATAAATGAATTGTAAACTATACTGCATGAAAAAAGCCAATCCCTAGTGATTTTTTTGTTGTTGGTTTATGTTTTTGGCGGAACCGGAGATTGAACTCAGGCCCTTGGGAAGTGCTAATTCCACTGAGCCATCTCCCTGGCCCCTCTAATTTGTACATTTACATAAAATTCTAGAGAATGCAAAATAATTTATAGTGAAAACAGATTAATGGGGCTGGCAAGATGGCTTAGCAGAGTAAGCACTTACCTGGCAAGTGCAAGGGACTGAGTTCAATCCCAGGGTCTGCAAAAAAAAAAAGAAAGAAAACAAATTAGTGGTTGCCTGGGGTGAAGAAAGGTTGAAGAGAGAAATTCCAATGGATACCAGCAAAGTTTGTAAGAATGACACATAGGTTTCCTGTG
>PVKA01008470.1:53015-73078 GCA_004027165.1 Ctenomys sociabilis
GGGATTACAGGCATGCACCACCACACCCAGCCTGTCATACTTTTCAAAGAAAAAAAAAAAACATGACCAGGTATTATGGGACACGGCTATGAACCTAGCACACAGGAGGCTGAAGCAGGAGAATCTTGAGGCCAGCCTGGGTTACATAGTGAGTTCAAGGACAGCTGAATTGCATAGTGAGACTCTGACTCAAAAAGACCAAATAAATAAAAGAAAATAATGCGAGAAAAAATGTAGCTGGAGGCTTGTCTCGGTTACTCTTCTCTTGTTTCTGGGACAAATACCCGACTCTCAAAATGAAGGAAGGAAAAGTTTAGTTAGCTCACAGTGGCTGGAGGCTCAGTCTATACTCAGATGGCTCCAAGGCAGTGGGGCACATGGCAGAGAGCAGCCTTTCAAGGAGCAGAGAGCAAAGGGAGGTGCAGCCGCTCAGGCAGCCAGCCAGCTTCTCTCCCTTCCTTACATTGTAATGCAAATTACCTGCCCCAGGGCAGGTGCAGCATCCACACCCACAATAATCAATCACAAACTCCAAAAAGCCGCCCATGACTGCAAGAGGTTTTGGGGGAATCCCTAGACACAAACCATAACAAGGCTATTTACACATGCCATGCCATTCATTATTCTAAATGCTAATTTAATTAGGCCAATACAGAAATATTTTGCTATCCTCAAAAGTGATGCTGATAACTTCAAATATTAAAAATATATATTCAGAACAAAGACTTAACTACCTTATTCCCCTTATAGACATAATATATGTGAGATGATTCACTTGACAGCCTTGTGTAAAATTGTTTTGCAGTACAAAGTCTTCTAGCCTGGTTTTCCTTGCATTTTTATTGATAATGGTAATAATAAGGTCTGGGGAGATGGCTCAGTAGAATAAGTGCTTGCCTGGCAAGCTCAAGGACCTGAGTTCAATTCCTGATTCCACCAAAAATAAAAAAAAAAACAATAGTAACAGTACTTTAAAACTTTCCCTGTAAAGTTCTTGCACATGAATGGTAAATTTACATATTTGATAACTTTTCTGTGTGTGTGTGCAAGGTCTTACTATGCAGCTTGGACTTGTAGTGGATTCTCCTGTTTTCACCTCCCTAGTGCTGGTATTACAGGCATGCGCCCCCATGCCTGGACTCCATCACTGGCTCAGTGCACCTAGGGGCAGGCCTGGTGTGGCCTGTAGTGCCAGGGATCGAACCCTTGCCCCTGTACTTACCTAAGCAAGCACTTAGTCTGCTGAGCTATCTCAGAGGCCCTTGTATTTGATAATTTTGATGCCTTTAAAAATGACTTCTTGCAGAATTTCATTTCTTAACTTTTGTTGTTATTTTTGAGACAGGGCTCACTTGTATTTCAGTCTGGCCTTGAACTCACTATGTAGGCCAAGCTGGCCTCAAAATCATGGCGATCCTCCTGCCTCAGCCTCCAGTGTGCTGGGATTACAGGTGTGTGCCACCTAATTGGCTTCACTTCCTCATTATTTGCGATGACATACCAAAAGGCAACTGACTGTAGACACTGACATTTTATCCTGCACCTTACTGACCTCCTGCATGCACAGATATTCACATGCACATTATTTCTTCCCTGCTAGACATAAGGTATTCTCACTTATCTTTTTCTTGACTTATCATAATAGCTAGGAGCTCTGTTGCAATGATGACTAATTGGTAAGAGTGGACAATCTTGTCTTGTTTTTATTTCAAAGCTTCCAATATTTGTTCATAGTGTACGATGTTTGTTGTAGGCAACATTTGAAGAAACCCATTTTTATGTGGAGCTTTCTAGGAATTTTTTTAAAAAATCACTTATGGATGCTGTAACAAATGCTTAAATGTATCTTGAGATACCATTTTGTTCCTTTATTCTTTTATCTATTTATTTTTTGTCTCTTTGAGACAGGGTCTCACTATGCAGTTCAGGCTGGCCTTGAGCTCACTTTGTAGCTCAGGCTGGTCTCGAACTCACAACAATCTTCCTGTCTTAGCCTCCCGAGTGCTAGGATTACAGGCCTGAGCCACCACACCCGGCTCCCTTTATTTACTGGTTGCCTTCTTACGTAAGTGCGGGAATGCCTCTGTGTGTGTGTGTGTGTGTGTGTGTGTGTGTGTGTGCGCGCGCGTGTGCACTTTAAACCAGATGCATAATTACCCATCTATCCTTTTCTTGTGTTATTTTGCTTACACCCTGCCTCACACTCACATGAAGATGTAGTCCCTATGATGCTGGCCTCCAGCTCACAGTGATCCTCCTGCGTCAGCTCCCAAATGCTGGGATTACAAGCTTTCATCGAGGCACCCAGCTGATGTGCTCTTTTTATTCTTAATACTGATCATTTATATCTCTCTTCTTGATCAGTGTAATTAGAGGTTTATTAATTTTATTGATATTTTCAAATAGAACCAGCGTCTTAGTTACTCTTCTCTCATTGCTGGGACAAATACCCAACACCCAAAGTGAAGGAAGGAAAGGTTTATTTAGCTCACAGTTACTGGAGGTTCAGTCCATACTCAGCTGGCTCCAAGGCAGAGGGGCACATGGCAGAGAGCAGCAGTTTATGGCGGCTGAACAACAACAATGACAACAAAGAATAATTGCTCAAGAAGTTCTATCTCTCTGTCTCTTATATTCTATTCTGGCTCTCTGCCCCAGGCTGGGGTGTAGTACTCACAGCCATAATCCCAGTGTATTACGACTCATAATCCCAGCCTTGGATCACACATGATCCCAGCAGATCATGAGTTAATCACAAACTCTAGAAGTCCCCACCCCATGACTACATGAGGCTTTGGGGGGGCTACTAGACACAAGCCATAAAAACCAGCTTTTGCTTTGATTGTTTTTATTGTTTCTCTATTTTCCACTGTGTTGATTCGAACTCTTTACTTTTTTCCCCCTTTCTAATTACTTTAATATGTTCATTGTTTTCTCTTTATTAAGGTCGGAAGTTGAGATCATTGATTTTAGGTATTTCTTCTAACATAAATAATTAATGGTATGAAATTTCTGCTAAAGTTGAAGCACCATTCTAGTTTCGACTTGCACATTTTGGTTTATTTGTATTTTTATTTTCATCTTATTAAAAAAGTTCATATTAATTATTCTGTGATTTTTGCTTTGACACATGAATTAGTTATAAGTGTGCTGTTTAACTTCCAAATATCCAGCTATGTTTTATTTACTGATTTGTAATTTAATTCTGATGTAGTCCAGGTACACATTCTCTATTCTTACTATCTTCTTACTTTTATTAGGTCTTGTGCTATGACCAGGCATATGGTTTGTTTGAAGAATGTTCCACGTGATCTGAAGAGTGGTTATATGACAGTTAAGTGGAGCATTTGTAAAACATTGATTAGGCCAACTTTAATGATTGTGTTGCAGGGCTGGCCAAATATCTCAATGGATTAAAGTGCCTGCAAGAAGGTGCAGGCTGCTGCACTGAGACAGCCATTGAGACTGGGCATGGCGTCAAATGCCTATTATCCCAGCTCTTGGGAGGCTATAAACAGGTGGATCACTATGAGACCGATCTAGTAGTGAGACCCTGAACACCATATAGACCCTTCCCTAAAAAAAAATTAATGATTGTGTTGCATAAGTATTCTTTATTCAGGTTGCTTTTCTATCTGTTGCTACCAATTGCTATAAGAATTATGTGAAAATCTCCAATTTCCTTGATTCTATCCATTTCTTCTTTCAATTCTTTTTTTTTTTTTTTAAAGAAAAAGCTCTCTATGACATAGAGTGTGCCTAAGGAGAGTCACATGGAGAGAAAACATTCTCTCAGGCTTTTGCAGAGTGCAAATTGGTAAAGCAATGGACATGACTCATCCACATGGCTGACACTAACAAAAGATCTGCAAACTGTGATACAGGGTTACAGGATAAATCCTAAGGGGACTTAACTGACCTTATCAGATACAAAAGTTACATTTCTTGTTATATAGGTCTTGCTTTATCTTGGTCTTAACCATCCAGCAGAAAAGTATAAAAAGTAGGTATATAAATAAAGCCATATTAATATGCTGAGCTGTGACAGGCTCAAGTCAACAACTTCTGCGGATAACCCATTACTGTTGTGGACTGCTGTACTGTGTTGGAGTGTTTTGCTGAATTCATGCACCTATAGTATTTGGATGCCAATGGAATACCCATCTCTGACAGGACTAAACAAAAAAAGGGGATACAACGGAAGGTCCATTCTGTATCTGTATATGCAGTATAGTTAGGATAGATATATAGCTACTTTCGCTTAAATCAATGAGAAGAAAGATTTGTACTAATAGTGTTTGGAAAGGATATACTGTCTGTATCTTGTAATATGGTAATCACTAAGATAACAATGTACAAGGTATTAACTATTGAAACTGTCATATTAATCAGCTTTGAAGCTGTCTTATTGTTATTTGTTTCTCAATAAAATAAAATTTTAAAAAAGAAAAAGCTCGTTATGTAGTTCAGGCTGGCTTTGAACTCACTATGTAGCTCAGGTGGTCTTGAACTCTTAGTGACCCTGCTTTAGCTTACTGTGTGCTGGAATTATCTGTATGTGCAACCAGCCACACCTGCCTTCTTCCTTCAATTCTATCAGTGTTTCTTTCTTATAGTGTATAAGTGAATCATACAAAAAAGTCACACAAAAAATTGTGTTTATTTACCAAATATTTCACATCTACACCTGTTATAAACCCTGCAGTGCATTATATTTATTTTTTAAACAAGTCTCTTAAAAAAGAATTAGAAGGTTGGAAGGACGACTTTGATATTTAACCACCTATTATCCTTTCACCCTCCATCATTCCTTTGTGTTGATCCCAGGTTTCTTCTGGTATCATGTTTCTCTGACAGAAGAACTTTTATAAACTTTGCTTAGAATGCAGGTGTGAGAACCTCCCAGTTTTTGTTTGTCTGAAACTTTTTTTCCTGCCTTCTGTGCATGCATGTGTGCATGTGTGTTGCTGAGACCCGGGCCTTTCTGTGGCCAGGCACATGCAGTACCACTGAGCTGCATCCCTAGTCTTACACCTTCATTTTTGAAGGTTATATTTTCTGGGTAGAGAATTCTGAGTAGACTTTCCCACACTTTCAGCTCTGTAAAGAATTGTTTTTATGCCTTTTGCGATCCCTGTGGAAAAGTTGACAATGGTTCCTACCTTTGTACATCTGTACATAGTGACCCTTTCTTCTTAGACTGCACTTGATTTTTTTTATCTGCAGGTTTTAGCAATTTGACATTGATGCATCTTTTATTTTTTAATTCATTTATTTATCACAGTGTCTCGCTACACATCACGGATTCTTTTTTTGCGGGAGGGGAGGTCAGCTCAGCCTGCCCTGGGGGGAGGGGATGGCATGCCATGTGGTGCTGGGGATCGAACCGCAGTGCCTGAGAGGCGCTTTAGACCGCTGAGCTATCTTGTCAGCCCTTTTTTTTTTAATGTAGAATTTCATTTTATTTTATCTCATTTTGGCGGAACTGGAGATTGAACTCAGGCCCTTGTGCTTGCCAGGGAGGCGCTTATTCCACTGAGCCATCTCTGCAGCCCTGATGCATCTTTTAAAATTGTTTTATTTGTATTAGTACCTGTTTGCAGTACATCTTCATCCTACCATCACGGGGAGTTGGTAGAATCCCCTGTACTTGACATATAGTCAATTCTTCTTATGTCCCCCCACCCCCGCCCTTCAACTAAAGGATCTTGATGTAGTTTCCTTTGTCACATGTTTGAGAGTCTGTGTATTATTTGAGTCTGTGATTTTTTACAGGATTTCAATAATCAAATTCAGAAAATTTTGGCTATTGTTTTTTAAAAAATACTTTTGTGTCTCCTTCTTTCCCTCCTTGTGGGATTCCACTTGTACTTATGTTAAACTGCTCACTATTGTCAGTTAGGTCACTGAGACTCTATGTATTGTTTCTCAGCCTTTTCTTTTTTGTGCTTCATTTTAAATAGTTTATGTTGCTATGTGTTCAAGAGCTCTGATCTTCTCTTCTGTGGTGCTTAATCTGTTGTTAATCTTATACAGTTGCCTGTAATTTCAGCACTTCGGGAACCTGAGGCAGGAAGATTGCAAGTTAGAGCCCAGACTGGGCAGTTTAGTGACTTAGCAAGACCTTGTCCTAAAGTAAAAAATAAAACAGGGCTGAGAGTGTTACTCAGTATGAAGGCCCTGGATTCAATGCCCAGTGCAGAAAGAGGAGAGGGAGTGAAGGAGAGAGAGAGAGATTGAGAGAGAAAGAGAGAGAGAGAGAATAAATTCAAATGAGACCTGGCATATTCAGGGTGGTATGGATGGAGATGAGATTGTAAATTCAAAAATAAATAAAATAAAATAAAACTAGGGGTCAGCCAAATAGCTCAGCAGATTAAAGCACCTGCAAGTAGGCACAGAGGCTGGAGGCTCAATATTCGGGCCAGCCCTGCCAGCCCCCTCCCCACAAGGCGAGCTGAGATGGCCATTGAGACTAGGCTGGTGGCACGTGCCTGTAATCCCAGCTCTTGGGAGGCTCTAAACAGAAGGATCACTACAAATCTGATCTAGTAGTGAGACCCTGAACACCTTGTAAAATACAGAAAAAAAAAGATTATAAATTCAGACATTATTTTTAGATATGTAGAACTTCCATTTGCTTCTTTTCACATAGCATCCATCTGTATTTTCATTTTGTTTCATATTTTCTTTGTATTTTCTACTTTACAGTATTGAGCATATTTATAATAGGTGTTTTATCACCCTTTTTTTGTATTTTAGGGAAGGGTCTACAGAGTGTTCTGGGTCTCACTACTAGACCAGACTCACAGTGATCCACCTGTTTACAGCCTCCCAAGACCTGGGATTATGGGCATGCACCCCCACGCCCAGTCTCAATTGCTATCTCAGTGTGCCTCTGGGTTGGAGCCTGCATAGCAGGCCTGGGAATCAAACTCCTGGCTCCTGCGTCTGCTTGCAGGTGCTTTAATCCACTGAGCTCTTTGGCCGGCCCTATCATCCTTAACTGTCATCTCTAGCATTTTGTAATTCTCATACCTAGTTCTTGACTGATTTTCTTCTTGGTGATAGGTCCTATTTTCTGTTTTTTTGCATGCTAGGTCATTATTGATTGGACAGCCAGCACAGGCACTTGATGCCGTGTGTTGTAGAACTTGCTTGGGATCTTGTTGGACTTTGTTTTGCCGTCTGTTTTTGTTCCCTGCAGATCAGCTTGGTCCCTTCGAGACTTGCTTTTAAGAGTTTTCAGGGCAGGTCCAGAGTGGCTTTTCTGCTAGGTGATGTTGGCCGCACTCTGAAAGTGCGACACTCCAGGGTCTCTACTGATGTTCTATCTACTCAGGCTGATTGGGACTTAGAAGACCCTCAATTCACATGTGGACTCTGGGAATTGTTTGAACATGAGTTCCTCGCATTCTTTCTGCAGAAGTTGTTGTTTGTTCTGCATGGAGAGTTTCATTCCTTGTACGTGGCACCCAGTGTGGAGTGTTGGAACTTCTGGATTCTGCCTACTGTATTATAATATTGGCCACACATTTTCTTTGGCAGCTTGGTGCTCTGAACAATGGTGAGGGTGACACCGTGTAAATGTTCTATATAATCTAATGACTATCCAATAATAAGTCATTCTGTTTGCATTGCAGTTCCATTTATGTTTAATGTTCTAAGCAGTAAGAGACCAAATTACATGGTACAGTGAAAACATAAACACGAACATGGAACCAACATCACATTTGGCACTTCGTGATCAAATTACTTTGAATAATTCAGAATGTCTGTTTTACCACAGAGCCCATTTGTTACCCGTGCTACCACAGCCTGGATTGTCGGAATGGAGCAGAGCTCATATGCTCAGGGAGCCTAGACCTCCAGCTCACTGGGTGGCCATGAACAAGTGCCAAGTCTTTCTAAACACATTGGCTTTGTTGTCTCAAGAGTTCTGAAGTCTTTGTTGATAAGGTCAGTATAGCGCTTCATGACAGAGATACACTAATTATGAGCCATCTCTTTGATAGATGTATGGGGAAGTCAGTTGGAATCGCTTATTGTGAAATATATGCTAACAGATAAGGGCTTGTCTTCAGACATATATGAGACCTCTTTTTCATGTTATATTCAGGGATCTCCTTAGTCACCATGTTAGCAAAATTTCAGGAGAGTTTAAAGATTTTTGATTTGCTTGTATGATGGCATTACATTTTTAGGGAAAAGAAATATAGTTTAATATTTTTAATCATGTGGTTGATAGAGTTAAGAACCTGTCTAGATACATATTTTTAAGAGTAAGGACTTATTTCCATTTTTCACTCTGAACTTTTCAAATATGCAATAAATCCATTGTAAGAATGCAGAGAAAAGTACCACACTGTTGCACAAGAACACAACTATTTTTATAGGATAAATGCAAGTTTGGTGGCACACACTGGTAATCCTGCACTCTGAGAGGCTGAAGCGGGACGATTTTGTTTTTTCTTTCTCAGCATTCACTTTTTAAAAATATGTAGATTTATCCAGGCATGATGTACATGCCTATAATTCCGGAACTTGGGAGGCCGAGGCAGGAGGATTGCCACAAGTTTGCAGCCAGTCTGTACTATATAGTTAGTTCAGAGGCAGCCTCAACTGTACAGCAAGACTCTCTCTATATTTTTTTCTTTGTGTGTATGTGTGTGTGTGTGAGGTTCAGTGCTGGGGATTAAATCCAGGGTCTCACACATTTTGAGCAAGTGTTCTACCACTGAATCACATCCCTTACCCTGTATTTTTATTTTATTTTAGTTTTTGGGGACAGAATCTCCCTACTTATTTCAGACTGGCCTTGAACTCACTATGTAGCCCAGGCTGGCCTCCAACTCACAGTCATCCTTCTGCCTCAGCCTCCTGAGTGATGGAATTACAGGCATGCCCCATCATGCCAGCTCTGTATTTTTAATTGATACATAATAATTGTATGTATTTACTGAGGGACACTGTAGTACTATATTTCAGTACATATGTACAATGTATAATGATCAGATCAGGAAGACTGGCATGTCTATCACCTCAAACACTTATCATTTCTGCATGTTGAGAACATCCAAAATCTTCTCTACTGGCATTCTAAAAATATGCAATTGGATCAGGAATCTAGCTCAGCACCAGAAACACCTGCCTGGCAAGCTTAAGGTCCTACATTCATTTCCCAGCCCCTGCCCATGCACTTAATTGTCAACCACGGTTCTTCCTCTTTTCCAGCTGTACCCTTGTGTACCTGTTAATCATCTTTTCATTCTCCTTCCAGCTTTCCAGTCTCTCAGGATCACTACCCTACTCTACTTCTGCGATACCTGTGGAAGGAGGTAGAGTGTAGCTCAACAGTAGAACTGTGTGCTTAGCCATGTGCAAGGTGAAATAAACCTGTGAAAGTCCTTCAACTATTTCTTGGTGTTGTCACTAAAAATTGAAATTGTATACCTCTAATAAGTTAATGTGTATATTGCTGACACATAAACAATAAATTACAGATCTTCATGCAAAACCTCAATTAGACTAAATGTCAATGGAAGCACTAACAGCCCTCCAGTAAGAGATGCACCACATCTCCTACATTTCACAGAGTGTTGTGCTAGAGATAGAATCCAGGACATACTCAGTTCCCTTTCTCTCCATAAAAGGAAACCCTCCCCCAAACTGCTCATCTTTTATTGGAGGGTTCTATGCTTTTTCAAAAAGGATTTCTTTTCTTTTTTTTTGGCTGGCTCAGGCTGCCTTAAGGCCAGGTCTGGTGTGTCTTGTGGAGCTGGGGATTGAACCTGGTCCCCTACACCTGACTGAGTTTGCCCAAGCAGGCACTTTAAACAACTGAGCTAACTCACAAGCCCCCAATGTTTTTTCAAAAGTACAAAGCTCTACCACCAGGTGATTCCTCCCGTTGCACAGGTGAATGATGGCCCCTGAGACCTGGACAACCTGGAACATGGCAGAAGCATGGGGGCATGCTCTTGCTGGTGGCCAGATGAAGGTCAGGAGACAGTTGGGCCAAATCAATGCCGAGTCCTGAGTCCTGGCACCACACTAGGGTCTCTACAAGAAGTGTTTTTGGTTCTTGGGCCAGGCTCAAGCTGAGCCTGAAGGTGGGTCCAAGTGACCAGAGTTTAGAAGAGGTGGGTGACAACTGACTGAGTTACACAGAACCTACAGATGTGATTCTGCTGAGAAAAGTATAGGCCAGTTAAGCAAAGAGCTAGCAAAACAGCAGTCTGCTCAAAATCTTCTCTCCCATCTCTAGGAAACTGTGTTAAGAGGAAATAGATAAGTACCAGTATATATATTGACTTGTTCTACTCTTTTTTTTTTCCATTAACAATTTATCTTAGATCTATCTTCATACTGCTATGCAGAGAGGGCTTTCTCATTTTTCCTTCACAGTTAGCAGTTTTCCATGAATGTATCATAATTTATATAACTCATTTTCCACTGAGGGACATTTACATAGTGTTCAATCTTTAATGTTCAAAATAGCTTTGCACGTGTATTATTTTGTACAAGTATAAATATTTTGTAGGATAACTCAATAGAAATGGAATTGATGGGTCAAAAGATTTATGCATTTGGAATTTTGATCCATTTAGTGACATTAACCTCTGGGTTATACCAATTTATTCTCCCACAGGTAATTTATGAAAACATCTAGCAACTGATTTTTTTGCTGTGTATTTTATTGGTATAAAAAGGCTGAGCTATGACTGCAGAGAAACAGCTCATGGAAATGGTTCCTATGAGCATAGGTTGCCAGGGAAGTAGAAGCTGGGAAGATCATGTCTTTTAGCAAGTTGTGGAAAGCTGTTGTTTTATTTATGGAAGTTCATTAAATAATCTTTATAATCTGGAGTATTTAGTTTCTTCCCTTTCATAAAACTGAAGTATGAACTATAACCTCAGGACAGAAGCAAAATAAATGTGCTGCTTTATAGTTTATGACGTGTTTTCCCACACATAGTTTTGTGCATCAAGTGACTAGCTGATATTTTGGGTGTTGGGGGCTGAACTTGGCCTCGTGCACACTAAGTATGAGGGTTACCATTGTGCACCCCCCCCCCACATTTAACCCTATTTTTCTCCACACCTGTATACTCCTGAATTTTAAGGGCTTTGCTCCAGAAGTATGAGAAAAATCCGAAGTGAACTGGAGCAAGAAATCATTTATCATCACATTTATGCCCCGTGTGTTTCTCATGTCCACAGGGCCAGTTCTGCACTTCAAAGCAGTTATTTTTCTTTCTAATAGTGTTTGGAACTCCCAGCGGCTCCTGAATCCAAGCCCATGTATTAAAAATGAATGACAACATCATGTTATCATGGCTGATTCCTGCTTTAATCATTCTTGCAAAACCTCTTTGCATTCCAAGACAATGAAAAATGCAAAAGCTGTTATAAACAGCTGAGTCAAGATTTAATTCTCCAGCATGCTTCTTCTTATTAAGTTTTACGTACCCTCTTGGCAAAGGAGATAAAATAACACATTCTGGCAAGAATGAAGATGACTGACAAACAGCTACACGGCGCTGGATGCAAAGGCACGACAAGAATCTCTCTATGGAATCTTTTACCCACCCATTTAGTTAGTGCAGGTCACATGACCATCTTTGCAGCTTGTGGGAGAGGAATAGAATTTTCTTGTGCACTGCAGCAAGCCTTAAAGAGGTCTATTTTTTCCTCTGCAAAGTCCACAGTCACGAGACTCTTGAAAAGCCTAACAGCAGGAAAGAGTACTATTCATTGGGAAAACAACCAAAGCCCATTTTGCACTACTAATTCATCCACAGATGTTTCCTAAAATGTATGGTTCAATATGTCAATCAGAGAATCCTAGCACTGCAAAAGATATATTTTTAAAGACCTTTTTAGTAGAAGATTCCTATGCAAGTATTTAGTAATATTAGCTGTCTAGACAGCCTTTTCTACCCTCTACTGTGCTGGGAGCTGGGGTGGGGTAGCCCCATTTCTTCTTTGTTTTCCTTAACAGCTGTGGATGAGTAGTTACCAGTGACTTTTGCTTATGAACCATTTATCCACCTCCTCAGTTCCAGGAGAAAATATGGGGGACATTTTCTAGAACTTCTCAAAGTTTATACCTGAAAGTTGTTCAGTGTGAAGGATGAAATGCAGGGTCTTGTACATGCTAGGAAAGTTCTCTACCACTGAGGCGCAGCCCCAGTTCATTGAATTTTCAAGCGCAAATTAATTATGGGGAGAAGCAATCTAGTTAAAATGCAGAATCTGATTCAGTGGGTTTGGGTGGGGCCTGAGACTCTCTCTCTCTCTCTCTTTCTGTCTCTCTGTCTGTCTGTCTGTCTTTGTCCCTCCCTCCCTCCCCAGGCTGACCCTGAATTCACTTCCACCCTCCTGCCTCAGCCTCCTGAGCTCTGGAATTTCAGGCATGTGCCACCGCATTCCTAAAGAATATTTCTAAGTGAATGTATTGATACCCCTGTTGCTCATCTGAGTACGACATGGGGCATCTGCCCTATAACCAGAGAAGATAAAACTTTTACAGTTATGGCTCAAAGTGCAAATGCAACAAGGAAATAAAAACAGATAAATTTGGTTGCACTAAAATAACCCTTTAAATACAAAAACAAGTGAAGCTTTAAATAGAATGAAAAGATGAATGACAAAATGGGAAATTATTTCTAGGTTGTATTACAGAGGATTATTGTCCCTAATGCATAAACACCTATTAAAAATAGAGATGATAAGGGCTGACCAAATAGCTTAGCAGATTAAAGCACCTACAAGCAGGCGAAGGGGCAGGGAGTTCTGTCCCTAGACCTCTGGTGTTGGCCCTACCCCCGGGGTGCGCTGAAATGCAATTGAGACTGGGCATGGTGGTGCACACCTGTAATCCCAGCACTTGGGAGGCTGTAAACAGGATGATCACTACAAGTCCAATCTACTCAGTGAGGCCCTGAGCACTCTGTAGACCCTTCCCTAAAATATGTATATAAAAAAAAGAGATGATGGACAATTTTAGAAAAGGGGCTAAAAGTATGAGAAAAAAATGGCATAGAGATTATCACTCAGAGAAATGCAAATTCAAATTCCATTAGCTCTTCTCTCCTACCAGGCCAGCACAATTTCAAAGGTTGGACAGGCTTCTCTGTTGGCATACCTACATTTAGGAACCCATCCCAATGGTACATTATAAAAGAATGAAAGCACAAACCTATTTATTGTGATGGTAATTAATTATAGTAGCAAAGGGGGCTTAGTTGAATAACTTTTGATACATCTACCCAAGGGGGTACTATTTACACATAAAGGGGAATAAAAGATACTTTGGTGAAGTATTCTCCAGGACAGACTGCTAAGCAAGGTGCAACAATACAAACTAAGGGCTGGCCAGCTAGCTCAGTGGACTAACACACCGGCTTAGGCAGGCTTAGGGTTTGATCTCCAGTGTGCTGTGCCGGCCCCACACCTGGGGCACGCTGAAACATTGATTGAGACTGGGCATGGTGGCTCACGCCTGTAATCTCAGCACTTGGGAGGCTGAACACAGGAGGATCACTAGGAGTCTGATCTATGTAGTGAGACCCTGTAGATCCTGAACTAAATACATTAAAAAACTGCTTTAAAAAGGAAACACAGGCTAGTAATTTGAAGATGGATATGGTGGCACATACCTATAATCTCAGCACTCAGGCAACTGAGGAAGGAAGATAGTCAACAGTTCAAGGCCAGGTTGTGCTAATGGCAAGACCATGTCTCAACACACACACACACACACACACACACAAACACACACACACACACAAGTAAGTAAATAAATATATAATATATACATTCAAAGTTTCTGATGTGCTATAAAGATAAAAGGAAAATATAAAATATGCCTAAACTGATGCTGTTCACTGTTGTTTCTATTTTTCTGACAATATATACTCTATATATAACATAATAGTATAGTATGAATATGAATCTTCACATAAATGGATAAAGCTTATAATTAATTGTATTAATGCCATCAGGAACCAAGATTGTCAATATAGGAGAAAAAAATTAAACTCTTTAATCCTATAAGTAGGTACTCCCAAAATGCAAAACGAATTTTTTTTTGCAGTACCAGGGAATGACCTCAGGACCTTGCACTTGCCACGCAAATGCTTATTCTACTGAGCTATCTCCCAACCCCCCCCAAATGAATTTATGATATTTTCTCTCTTTTTTTTGAGACAAGATCTCTCTATGTAGCTCAGGCTGGCCTAGAATTTAGGGCAATCCTCCTGCCTCAGCCTCCCAAGCGCTGGGATTACAGGGGTACACCACCACTCCCAGCTAAAAGAATGTATATTTTCATTCAAAGGAAATCCATGCAGAAAAACGACCAACTCAGTAGCAGTGAGCACTTGTGTCTGTCTGTGTCCACTGAAGAGAAAACATACAGTAATATGAAGAAGGAAAAGTGTAATATAAAGAATTACTAACTATAAAAGGAGTGTAGGATGACAAGGGGTTGGCTAACTAGAAATTTCAGAGAACCCAAACATGGACCAACAGACACAGGGTGCAATCACTACCCATGGGGATGGAGTGGTCTTCCACCCCCAAAGATTGAAATCTACCATTTTGGAGAAGACACTGAGTGGCAGATTAGTGGTGCCCTACCTGTGGAATTCAAAAGAAATTACTCTGTGGAAATTTCTGGAGAATACTTTCTGGAGCTTGTTAAAAAGCTGTTCTTTGGAACGCCCACCTTTTGGGATACTTGGGAAAGCTGCTCCTTACGGGGTCCTGCTGCCCCTGTGTACTACAGGACTGGGCATAGGCCTTGGCTGCCGGGTAGGAGCCCAGAGAGAGGACACCAGAAATGGGAAGCAAAGCCCTTCCCTCCACAGTGGCTCAATATGTCTCCAGACAGATTCATTGCCAGTTGTCATAGGGAAAAAGATAAAGGGCCCAGACTTGTGTCACAGAGCCATCTAGAAAGATGATCTCCCAGCATGAGACAGTACATTAATATCTGCTACATGAGGCCAGGGAGATGGCTCAGTGGAATAAGCACTTCTTTGGCAAGTGCAAGGGCCTGAGTTCAATTCCAGTTCTGCAAAAAAAAATAAATAAAATCTGCCACAGCATTCTTGGAGCCCAGGCTCGCATGCGTGCATGTGCGTGTGCGTGTGCATGTGTGTGTGTGCGTGTGTGGTGTTATTGAAGGCTGAACAGGGCCTTTGCACTAAGCTGCATCTCCAGCCCTTTTAGGAAGTTTTAATTTAATTTTTTTTGAGAAAAGGTCTCACTCTGTATGTTCATGTGGGCCTTGAACTTGAGCTCTTAACAATTTTCCTACCTCAGCCTCTCTAGTGCTCGGATTACAGGAATGCACCACCATATCTAGCTTTACACATTTTAATTTTGTGACAAGGTCTTGCTAAAATGTTCAGGCTGGTCTTCAACTAGTGAACCTCCTGCCCCAGGATGCAGGGCTTGCAGGCCCAGATAAGATGATGCCCAGAGAGAGTATGGTTTTTAATTACCATTTCCTACGAAAAGAAAATGGAGATCCTTAGAGAAATAGTTGATTCTAGGTCTCATGAGGAAACATATAGAAGGATCATTGGCTATCTGGTCACCCAAAAAGGCAAGGGAAGCTATTGAACATCGTCAGGATCATATTAGAGGGACCCAGTAGCCAATGAAAAGGCTCCATTAGCAAATTATGGGACAGTGTAGTATCAATAAAAATAATAACTACAATGGATCGAAGCACCATATGTTAACATCTCTAAGTTCATAATGAAACAAACCAAAAAAAGTCTTGATTCCCTTGGGAGCATAAGAGAGAAATTTATTTTTTGTTAAACTGGAGAACAAAGGGAAATAATCAAGTTAGTTGCCTTTCTTGTCCAAACGGACCTCAGAGTAACCACAGTAGATAAAGAAAAATTTCTTTTTCTGGAAATATTCCACCCTAAAAATGATAGAATTAGAATAATGATTCTTAAAGTGTGGTTTCCTGGGATTTTTTTTCCCCCAGGGGTCAAAATAGTTTTGTTTTTTTTCTTTTCCTTTTCTTTATTTTATTTTCTTTATTTTTGTTTTATTGAAGTACAAATATCAATGAGACAGTTTTAAGATACCTTGACAAGATGGATTTGATAAATTAATACATTGCGAACTGTCTTCATAATGTTTTGGTATCATAGAAGGTGCATACATGATATTATACTTACAGACATTATTATAGCATATGACTCTTATCAGTAAAGAAAGAGAGTGTAGCTGTTTGCGTATCTTATTTTTTATACCTGAATTACATCAAAGATTCAATAATTAATACTTTCTACCTTGTTATTTTCCTAGTGGTTGTGCATAGTACTAGAAGCTGACATAATATCCTGTCCAGCCACCATTAGTGCAAATCTTGCCCCTCATAGGATTATGTAGAAGCACAGTGTTATCTATCCCAACTGTACTGTCCATACATACACATCATGATTCTTCCTTTCTATACCCCTTCCTTTCTTTTCTTTTGATAGAGTCTCATAATGTTGCCCAGGTTGAGCTCAAACTTTTGGACTCAAAGGATACTCCTGCCTCAGCCTCCCAAGTATGTGGAACTACAGATGTGTCATCATGCCCTAATAACTAATCATTCATTTGTGTGTGTGTGTGCATGCGTGTGTGTGTGTGTGTGTGTGTGTGTGTGTTTTACTGGGGATTGAACCCAGGACCTTTGGGCTGAGTTAAAACTCCAGTCCTTTTTTTTCTTATTTTGAGACAGGATCTTACTAAGTAATCAAATTGCTCAGGTCGGGGTCAAGTTTGCAGTCCTCCTGAGTCAGCCTCCCAGAGTACTGGGATGTTCCCAGTACTCTGTTCACCACCAGGCCCCGATAACATTACTTTCCTTGTAGAACATGATGTTTACTTGAAGGAACCACTGACAGGCAACCTACAGTTCTTTAGATATTGGAATTTGGCAGATGCTTTCTCAAAAATTAAGAAAAGAGCCTTTCACTTCAAAGAAAATAATTTGACAGCATTTGTTGCCAATGATAAAATTCAAGCTTTCAACTGAAAACAGGAATTTTAGAAAACTTGTATCCGCCACTCTGAGTTTAATGTCTTCTCAATATTTTGAAGACTTTTCTGATGAGATCATTTAGAGATATTAACAAATGTGATTTTTAGACAGCGTATAGTGAAATGTGTCAACATGTGGGATACCTGCATGACTCAGTGAGCCAATAGTTCTGAAATGACTAATGTGTGATGCTGCCGCATTGTCAATGGTTCTTAAAAATCTATTCAAAGTACAAGGCAGGTTTGAATGAAACAATATAAAAATATATCAATGTGGTTTCAGATTCCACACTGATATTTAGCCTTGAAGAAACTACCATGTCTTTAAAAAAAAAAAAAAGAGAGATTATCTACAGTTGTCTACAGAGGCCTCTCTACTGCCTCTCCTGAGTTACAGATGCCGTTAGGTGGTAGATCATGTGCTTAGTACGTGAAAATCTCTGGGTTTGATGCCCAGGACTAAAGAAAAAAATAGAATAACTGTATGAAATAATCCTTCCTTTTCTAAGGATCTGTGCCAACTTGGATATCCCCTATATACCTCACCCAATATAACTGTATCACAACAAAAATGTAGAAGACAGGAAAACCAACCCATTTTCTATGAAGCCAGCCATTTAAGAGATTTACACAAATACACAATGTCAAATGTTCTCCCTAATATTTTATTGTTTCAGGTAATGCAATTATTTTTCATAAGATGTTATTTATGCTGTGCTTAGTGTTGCACTTTCTTTATTTCTAGTGCTGGCAATGGAACCCAGGGCACCATGCATGCTAGGCAAGTGTCCTGCCATTGTGCCCCACTCTTTGCCTTTCTTATTATTCCTAAGTGAAGTCTATTTATTTATTTGTTTGTTTGTTTGTTTATTTAGTCTTTTTGAGACAGGGTTTTGCTATGTAGTTCAGACTGGCCTTGAACTTACTTTGTAGCCCAACCAGCCCTCCTCCTGCCTCAGCCTCTGGAGCAGTGGGATGATAGGAGTATGCCACCACACCCAGCTGCCTGGCTCTTAAGTGAAGTAATACATTTAAAATTTCTCAGTTTTATTTATTTATTATTTATTTTTTTTTGTCTTTTTGAGACAGGGTCTCACTGTGCAGTTCAGGCTGGCCTTAAGCTCACTTTGTAGCTCAGGCTGGTCTCGAACTCACAACAATCCTCCTGCCTCAGCCTCCCTAGTGCTGGGATTACAGGCATGCGCCACCACGCCCGGCTAAATTTCTCAGTTTTAATATTTTTTATTCTCATTCTTTTTTATTTATTTGGTACAGGGTCTTACTACACAGCTTAGACTCATAGTGATCCTCCTGTTTTCAACCTCCCCAGCACTAAGATTAC
Source organism: Ctenomys sociabilis (assembly GCA_004027165.1). NCBI lineage: Eukaryota > Metazoa > Chordata > Mammalia > Rodentia > Ctenomyidae > Ctenomys > Ctenomys sociabilis. The sequence continues at coordinate 71,422 of PVKA01008470.1, forward strand.
AGGTGTGTACCACCACACCTGGTCTCTGACAGCTCAACATGCCTGGGAGCAGGGTAAGTATGGTATGTGATGCTAGGGATCGAACCCTGGCTCTAGAGCTTGCCTAAGCAGGCACTTAGTCTGCTGGCTATCTTGTCGGACCTCTCAGTTTTAATATTAAGCATGGTTATTATTTATATCTATACATCTATCTATCTATCTATCTATCTATCTATCTATCTATATTCATAGTGTGTAAACAAAAACCTTCTGGAGTATGAAAGAAATCTGAGTTCAGAAAGTTTGAGAACCTTTGAAATAAAATATCATTTTTCAAAAGGTCAGTGAAATAATGGATCTAGGCACTGAACAATGGTCACTGTGTGACAGAGAGGGAGCCATCCTGATGAAGGGTTACAGCATCTTTTATGAAATATGCCTGCCCAAAAAATAATCAAATGTGATTCTGAGAAAGCCTCTAGATTTGCCTACCAAAGGCAAAAAAGAACCAAGTGGCCAGATGTGCGGGTGCACACCTGCAATCCTAGCTAATCAGGAGTGTGAAGTAGGAGGATTATGAGTTGCCCAAATTGCCACCTGGGCAACCTGGTGAGACCTTGTCTCAAAGTAAAATTTTATAAAGTTTTAGGGGTGTAGTTTACTGATAGAGTACTTACTTAGCCTGTGTGAATCCTTGAGTTCCAGCTCCAGCATTGTGCGCGCGCGCACACACACACACACACACACCTGGGTGCAACAAGCAAACCCCAGCAACATAGGTGCTATGGTTTGTGTCTAGTTGTCCCTCAAAAGCCTCATGCAGTCATGGGGCAGGGACTTCTAGAGGTTGAGATTAACTCATGCTCCACTGGGATTATGGGTTTTAGTACTGCTGGGACTATGGGTGTACTTCCAACAGCCTGGGGCAGAGAGCCTGAATGTAATATAAGAGAGACAAGAGAAAGACTTCTTTCTGTTACCATTGTTGCTGCTAGTTCTCCCTTTGCTCTCTGCTCTTTGTCACCACCATGAATGGATGCTCTCTGCCATGTGCTGCTTTGCCTTGGAGCCACCTGAGTATGGACTGAAACCTCCCGTAACTGAGAACTAAATAAATCTTTCCTTTCTTCATTTTGAGTGTCAGGTATTTGTCCCAGCAATGAGAGAAAAGTACCTGAGATAGAATTTGGTACCATAGGAATGGGGTTGTTGCTGTGACTAAACCTAACCATGTGGATTATGAGTTTTTGGAAATGGCTTATGGAAAGAGATAGGTGGAGAGGTTGTCTACTGCCAAAGAGCTAAAACAGCTTTGGCTTTTCTGTTTGGGAAATTCTGCTCAAAGCTCAGACCAGAAAGCTGGTAGAAAGCCTGGCTGTGAAGACCAGGCTGGACAGAAAAGTATAAAAACGAGGTATAATCCATGTGGATGAGTCACGGCCAATGCTTGACCAGATTGCAACTACAGAATAATGTACAAGGACTACAAGATAAACCCTGAGAAGACTTCAATGACCACATAGGAAATATAAAGTACATGTGTTGGTATATAAGTTTGGATCTACCTAGGTCTTAACCATCCAGCAGAAAAGCATAAATGTATAAAAATGAAGTATACATCGTGAGCCCATAATATTAAGCTGAGCTGTAAATGGATATGGTCGACAATTTCTTTGAA
>PVKA01008471.1:0-72884 GCA_004027165.1 Ctenomys sociabilis
ATCCGGGGAGGTGTTGGGGACAGGGATCCGTGAAGCGCGTGTGGGAAGAAGCCAAAGGCTCTCCCTCAGACTCACCACACTCTCACTGCTCTGGGAAGCCTGGTGAGTCCTGTAAATTCGCTCTCGCTGGGAGAGTTTGGCGCGGGATCCAGGAGGCCGCTGGAGTCAGCCACTGTCTCTGGCCGGTCTCAGGAGCTGGCCATTGTGTGTTTTGATTACATTTCATTTCTTGTGCCACTTTTACTTTCGGTATCATCTTGTTCAATCTGAACTACTCACTGCCAAGAAGTCATGCTCTTTTCTGGTCCCTTGTTCCTCCCCTCCAGCCTATGGGCAGCGAGAAGAGGCAGCTGCTTCACAGCAGATCCCTCACCTCTCCTCAGCTTTGCCTTATCTGTTCTCTCCCTCTGCCCTGTCATTGGCCTCGTGGGCTTTATATTGTATTACTGCTTTAGTATGATTTTATTCAGGATGTGGGGAGGCAGATAAATAAACGTATGCATCTAGACTCCACGAGTAACTGAAAATGCTGGGCGCCATCCTCATATATTTTACCCAGCTTTCACTCAAGCTACAAATTTGTATTACTATGCTTCTTAGCTAAGAAGACAAGCTCAGAGCACTCAGTGACTTTGCAGTAAATGGCTCATATAGTTGGTTTTTAAATTCAAAAGAGGCGGTGGCATCCAAAGCCCACCTTGCCCACTTGTTCATCATATACAGTTTCTTCACTGTCACAGCAGTGGCAACCCTTGACCTCTCAGAATAGTTTCCCATCAACATAATATGTTAATTTTTGTGATGTTTATAGGCTTCACTGTTTGTTCACTCAGTTGATAAGTTGATCTGATACAGGCAGAAGAGAGAATATACACTGAGGATGTCTGAATTCCACAATATGAAAGCCCTGATTGCAACCCTCGTAGACAAGCTGTAAGGACTGCGGACAAAATGGCAGTATTTGAAGAATAATGCTCTCACTCAAAAGATTTGAAAATAAAGTAGGAAAAATATATAAATATATCTGTAAGTACTTACAGCAAACAGTTTGCAGGACCAAAACCCACAGGAGTTTATTGTGGCAAGCAAATCATCTTTCTATTGTTTTGTTGATGAAAAGAATATCAACAGCAGAGGGGATGTATCAGGGCTTTAATAGAACATTTCATACTGATATTAGAAAATGTAAGATAAAAGCTTAATTAAAAGTAGTGTGTCTCTGGGTGCCATTACTTTCCCTGAAAAACTGAAGTTAAGTGTGTCTTTTGTAGAATGAATTTCAGCCTCCTGAGATGAGGCACTCCTTAAAAAAATATAGCAAGACCACTTTTAAGCAGGCTGCATTGAAAATCTTCATTAATGTGGGAAACAAGTTAATATATGAGGACATGAAATGATAGCATGTGCTCCTGAGATATCAAAAAAAAATAAGAGCTGACCAAGTAGCTCAGCGGTGCCAGCCCTGCCCCCAGGGCGGGCTGGGATGACAATGGAGACTGGCTGTGGTGGCTTGCGCCTGTAATCCCAGCTCTCGGGAGGCTGTACACAGGAGAATCACTGTGAGTCTGATATAGTAGTGAGACCCTGAGCACCCTGTAGACCCTTCCTTAAAATAAAAAAAAAAGATTTAATTTTCTGATTATATATTACTTTTTAACACACCTAGCTTAAAATGGTGATATTTTATCTCACCCAGCAAACAAAAAACAAATGGATCTTTTAGCAAATGAGGGTGACATTAGCCTGAACACAGGCATATAAGTGTTATCATGATCAAGACACAAGGAAAGACTACTTGAGAGATGAAAGTACTAAGCCTCAGGAGATGGGTTCATTCTCTTACTCTGTGATGTAGGGGTTTAATTAACTCCTTTCCTCTGTATTCTTATTTAAATGAGGCATAGTTTTCAGTGAAGATTTATGAGGAAACAAATTACAATGACACTTAACTAAGTTCCAATCGTTCAGGTATTGTCAATATATTATGGAAAACTAGAATGAGAGTATTAAAATGCAAAATTTCCCTTTGAATATCCTGAATGTACTCTATTTCTTTTTCTAAGAGAATTACCTTTGTTTGACACTTATGGAAATCATTCCCCTTTTGCGTATAAGTGAAAGCAAATATCATAATTCCTTTCACAGGTATGCCCTATGCCTACCATGAGTTAGCATGGTGCTAGGCCTGGGAGGAACGTGTGACTTAGCACAGAAATCCTCCTCGTGGTGTTGCTCACTGCACCAAGTCTTCATATCATGGCAGGTGGTCTAATTAATATTCTCCTTATTTCGAATGCCCATGATTGATGGTTTCTGTAGTAACTATCACATAATTATTCTGACATTATACACATATGGTTCTGCTAGATAGCCATGGCTGTGACATTTGGTTCCTTAGCAACAGCAAATGCACCTTGGGAAGGAAAAGAAATTGTCATGAAATACTCTAGGACAAAATGTCCTTATCAAAAACTATAGATTAAGCTGCCACATAGTTTGGTTTGCAATGAAAAATATACCTGATTAAAGAATAATATAAAATAACATTAAAGGGTGATTTCTTGGTGTTGGTAGTCAGCACTGTTCATGAACAAGATTGGATTGGGAGGTGGAGGTGTGTCCTGATTTGTGTGTAATTGTCCCTCCAAAGCCTTGTACAGTCAGTGAGGCACAGTTCTAGAGTTTGTGAGTAGGCTGGGATTGTGGGTCTGAGTACTTCTGGGACTACGGGTGCGAGTGCTACACCAGCCTGGGAAAAATAAAGGGGAGAGACAGACTTGCTCTCTGTAGCCTTTGCTGCTGCCGTTCGCTTTGCTCTGCTCTTTGCTGCTGCCATGAAAGGTTGCTCTCTGCCATGTGCTGCTCGACTTTGGAGCCAGCTGAGTATGGACTGAAACTTCCAGTAACTATGTACTAAATCAACTTTTCCTTTCTTTACTTTGGCTGTTGGGTATTTGTCCCAGCAACAAGAGAAGAGTCACTGAGACAACGCGGTTTACCTGAATTCCTTGGTTAGGGTATGGGGGATACTGTGGACCTCACAGAACCGGCTTGCGTCTTGTGTTTCAATTCACATGACTGCATTTGAATGACTTTAGGGCACATTATTTAGGCTCCAGCTTCCCCCAGTTTGAGATCCTCCAGTCTTTTTACACTCAGTGTACAAAATTATCTGCGTCCCATTTGCAACATAATTGCTGTATAATCACCTAAGCATTGTGTTGGTGGAACAGGAGCTCTGAGAGTGTAAGGGCAGGCGACCCCTTCTGCCTAATCTGCCTAAACACAAGGTGGGGTGAATTCTGTCCTATTTTTGGTTAAAAATGTAGAGCTTAAAGCTCATCTTCTTGCTCTTAGACAAAATCCCTCTAGTTAGTTTCCCAGAAGTATTGTGTTACATTTCCTTCTCTCAGCTTTGGCAAATGTCTGTGGCTCACTCCTGCTCTTCTGGGAGTCTTTCTGAACCCCTAAGAAATCCCTTTCCTGTGCATCCTGGCTCTGTCAGGGCCTCCCTGAGGCTGTCTATTGCTGTAAGACCTTTCCTTTCTACATCTGACAGCACTTTTTACTGATGTTTCCACCTTGAACAAAACTTTCTCAGACAGGAACCTTCAAGAAATGTCTCCAGACAGGCCTCTGGGCACTTACATCATATACTTTTACCTGTCACCATTGCAGGTCCAGTAACCCCAGTTTGGCAACCACAGGAAGCAACAGTGAGAGGGTTAGTGTTGATGGGCAACTTGACTGCATTGAGAGATGGGTAGGCTGGTGTTGAGGCACACAGCTGAATGTCTGGGGGTGGCGGTCATGAGGGCACGGCTGTGGGAATTGTGCTGCCCCTTCCTTAGCACCCCTTCTGCTTTCTGCCCGCTGCAGAGCGTGAGCAGCTTTCCTGCATGATGCCCTTTCAGCCTGATGTTTCTGCCTTGGAGCCAAACAATCCTGCTCCAAAATCTCCGAACCTGTGAGGCAACTTGAACCTTTCCTCCTTTAAATTGCATTTCAGGTATTTGTCCCAGCAACCAGAAACTGACCAATGCATTCTTTCTAAGTGTGGATTCACTACAAGTATTTCATGCTGCCAAACTGCAGGACATACACATAATTTGGTCTAGCCTTTAAGAATATAAAATCAACACAAATCCGAGCAATTTAAATTCAGTGCAGAAATAATAGTCCTTAGGAAAGACACCGCTGTGAAATCAGTGAACTGGGTTCCAACCCACAACTCCCTTCCCCAGGCTCTGCTGTTGAGTGGGTGGTGGGGAAAAGATAAGTTGCTAACTGCACTGTCTCAATTTAATTAAATGATACCTAATTTCCAGTGTTTAGGGGCCAGTGAGATAGCTGGGCAGACTAAAGCACCTGCTTAGGCAAGTTTATTTTATTTATTTATTTTATTTATTTATTTATTTTTTGTCTTTTCGAGACAGGGTCTCACTGCAGTTCAGGCTGGCCTTAAGCTCACTTTGTAGCTCAGGCTGGTCTCGAACTCACCAACAATCCTCCTGCCTCAGCCTCCCGAGTGCTGGGATTACAGGCATGCGCCACCACGCCCAGCTACTTAGGCAAGTTTAAGCAACTGCAGGGAACTCTGTTCAATCCAAACCACATGCTGTGCCAACCCCACCCCCCAATGTGGGCTGAGCTGGCTAGGGTCCCAGTGTGGTGGAACAGCGCTGTAATCCCAGAGCTGGGGGGCTGAAAGCAGGAGAATCATCACTAGCCTGAGCTGTGTAGTGAGACCCTGTAACAACCAAAATACATTAAAAAAATCCAGTATTTACAATAAAATACATATTAGAAAAATATTTAAATATAAATTATACAACAGATTATATATATATATATATATATATATATATATATATATATATATATATATCCCATTAACATCATATTGTAAATATCAGAACATACATACTAAAGGTTACTTTTTAGGAGAAATAGCAATGAGAGTGATATTAATTATTTAAATATGGATAGCTGACTTTATAAAAAGTCTGAAAGATAACATCTTTAGTGCGGCTTAGTGTGTTTATTGAACACTGACTAACAGTCAACAAAAACCGAGCTTGGTGTAGAAAGCAGCTCCTGCATGATTCTTTAACCATCCTCTCCCTCTCCCACATTTTGTGAATGTTCCTAAATCCTTTCTTTGGAGTAGGTGGGAAGTAATAAGGTGCAAGCTAAATTCAAGTGACTGTCACAGAAATTGCCTTGGAATTTGGTTTTGATGTTTTGCTTTTCCTGATAATATTTAGCAGCAAGAATTGGAGAAGAACCAAGTTTTCACCAGAGACATCCAAGTTCTGCCGCATTAATATTGATAGTTATTCACCCTATTTGACAGGGAAGGAAACTTATTTAGGGAAATGCATATAAAAAGCAAAATGCTTAATCTAGGTCATGTTTCAATCCATATTTAAGTATCAGTCTTTTTCAAAAATTGATAAACTGGCACAGCTAATATAAGGTTAGTTGTCTTACTATGATTTTTTGCATTATATACTTTAATTTTCTATTATAAAATCTACCCTCTCTGCTTTCAGTTCAGCAAGAGTCCCCTCTGTTTTGTCCTCCCAAGATACATGATGTGAAACCGTCCCAGCCTTGGTGTTCCACTCTGAACACCCGCTCTTCATTCTCCCCTCCCCCACCAGGGCTAAGTCATTTGTGGGTGAATGCTCCTTACTGTGTGTGTTGGGGTGACACCTGCTCTCCAGAGCAGGGTACATGCAGCCTCCAGTCATTGAGATGCTCTTGCCAATGGCTTAAAGCATGAGCCATACAATAAACTCGTTGTTGGGTTAGAGGGAGTTGATTGAAGCAAAGAATGTTTAAGTGATCGTGAGCTGTATATAATGATGCTACACAGTTAGGGTACAAATCTGAACACTATTTGATATACTCACCACCCTAGCTCAAATTGCAAGCCATAATTTATAAGTGACTCTGAATCTGTAGACATCCACCATCCAGACTGTCAGTGTGAAAAAGGAATTTCTTATTCAACATGTAGTTCCACCGTTAAAGTTGGTAAATATTTAGAAAGCAGTACACATATATTCCACATGGTTTAATAAAGATACTGAGTCTTTTCAACAAGGTGACTTTGTTTCCTTCATGTGCTGGGAAAATCTGAATGGATGAATTATGGAATGCCATTTTTTATTTAGCATCATACCACATAGCTCTTTTCAAATGAAAACCTAGATTTATATACAAAATCAGCAAAAATGATTCAATTTAAGCAAGTCTGCTTTTTTCTGATTTATTTATGTGAAAATTTTCAGCAGTATTTTAGGTGTAAAATATTGCTTGAAACTGAAAATTTGCCTTTAGGAAAATATATTGATACATTTAATAACTTAGAGAAATAAATAGTAAGTAGAATGCTCCAAACTGTAATTTATCAACAATTGGTCAAAGATCAAGAAATAAACTTAAGTACAATGCTTTTCTTGGCCTGAGAGCTGTGAAGAAGCACATGTAAGACAGCATCCAGAAATTAGGATGCCTAAAAAATTTCAGCCAGCTAATTTAGCAACTGAAGAGCCAATGTAAATGAAAATTTCTTGAAAAATGAGGTAGTTGGGGGCTGGGGAGATAGCTCAGTTGAATAAGTGCTTGACTGGCAAGCGCAAGGGCCTGAGTTCAATCCCCAGCTCTGCCAAAAAAATAAATAAATAAATATAAAATGAGGTAGTTGTTCAGACAAAAGCAGTTTATATTTAAGCTTGTTTTGGAGATAACTGGGTACTGTGACCCCTTCAATTTTCAAATATGTGTGTTGATACAGTAAAAGTTCAAGTATGCTTCTTCTCTTTTCTGTGCTACAGAATGTCCTGAGTTTGTGTACTTTTTCTATACTTTTTGGAAGATAATCTATAACATTTTGTTGACCACAAATGTTTCCTAGAAAATAGTAACTTGAGAAAAGAGAAAGTGGAGTTTTTGATAACTACTCATTTTGCATAGAATGAACTTAAATCTTGCATGTGTGTATTGAAGTTCCTGCCTCCTGGAGGGTTTTACTTACATGACTTGTGAATATTTTGTGTTTCTCTGTTAAAAGTGATATTGTAACACTGAAAAAACTTTTTTCTACAAAAGAAATTGGGGCAGGGGCAGTGATTTAGCTCAGTAGCAGAGTGCCTGTCTGGCTAGCATGAAGTCCTGAGTTTGATTCCTGGTAAACCTCCCTCAGATCCCCCACCCCAGGGGGAAATAATTGCTGTTTCATCAATATAATGTATAGACCTTTCCACTTTTAAGTTAAAGAGGAACTGCTGCCTGGAGATTGTAATTGTTTAAGAATGTAGCTGTTGGCATGAAGCTCAAATAAACATGTCCTGTTAGTTTTGCTTATGTAAATAAATGTGTTACATAAAGACACTTTGATCCTTGCTATAGAATACACCAACTATGGTGGTCCAGTAAGATTACAATAGTGTATATTACTTCTTGATGTCATACATGTTATTTTATTTACATCTTTAGTCACTTTTCTGTGACTGACAAAATATCCAGCACCAACAATTGAAACAAAAACTGATTTGATAGTCCCCAGTGGGAACTAAAGTCAGCTGGCTCCGAGACAGAAAAAAGCATGGTGGAAGGAAAAGATGGTTACACATCCCATTACAGTCCAGAAGCAGAGCGAGAAGGGAGGAGCCAGGTTCACAGTCACACTTTCCCTGGTTGGCTCCCAGAGATTACCTCCAATCAGGTGCCCCACCTGTCAGCACTTTCAGCTTATTGCGTCAATTGGGGGATCCAAAGATGAGTTTAGCACCCAATCCCATAATCCAATTTTACTCAAACACAAGAGACTTTGGGAGACCTTTTAGGTGCAAGTTACAATAGCACCTTATGACACATTTCTTAGAATGTATGCCTGTTATTCAGCAGTGCATGACAATAATTTATGCTTGATAGTTTAAAAATTTGTTGAACTTAAATAAATATTATGTCCAATATACTTGTTTTTACTGATCACTGGGTTCCATATGATAAAGTCTGTTTGGGGCTGATCAAGCAAAAGAAGGTCATTTATTTTGTTGACAGAGAAAAGAGGTCCTTCAAAACTGACTCTCAAGAGATGGAGCTATCTCGTTTGCTTCAGATCCCTGTCTCACCTTTTCTACATAAGAAGTGAACCTTTAGCAAGTGAAATCACAGTTTTTTTTTTTTCTTTTTCTTTTTTACTGTAAAGGTAAAGGCAGTGTAAATGCAGATAATAAATCAAGCATGATCATAAAAGAATGCTTAAATTTTTATGAAGTAGTCTTACAACAGCAAAAATGCTAAATTAATTATTCTCAATTACCTGCCTTAATCATGTATATATGTTAATCAGCACATACTTTAAAGCTATAGCTGCCAAATCTGATATGGCTAATATTAATTTTCTCCATTGTTTCTATTAATAGTAACAAACAACAAATGTTTAGAATAGATACTTAATACTAAGCTAAGAAAATCGACTTCCTCAAATATTAGAAAATGGGAATAATTAAGTCATTTCTAAATTTTGATATTAGCACATTTTCCCCAATGAATCTGATATTTAGTCTAACCAGGTTCTTTTTCTGTTACAAGGCAATCCCTTTCATACCATCTAATCTTATCTTTGTTTGCTGTGGAGTCTTGTTTGCTCTGCTGTTGTTAAAATACATTCACATTATTCATAAGTAAGAGCCAAAGAGTAAAAGGTATAATTTGACTGGACTTGTGGAACAGATACTTTTCTCCTACAAATGAAGTACTGTAAACAGACTTGACTGTAGTACTTAGTATGAGACTAGCCTGGAAAATTTCCCATAAAAGGTCCTTAAAGAGAACTGAAAGGAAGAGCAACAGTCCAGGGACCTCTAAAATGTGGAGATATTTTCAGCCTGAAGAGACCAAGACTGAGATAAGACTTCACTGAAGGCTATAAAATCAGACTGGGGGTATACAGGAAGACTGTGTCTTATTTACTGGATTCACTGGCATTTGAAGAGACTCATACACAGTTATTAAAAGAAGTACTAATGGAAAATATTCTTATTAAATTTATAACTCTAAGATACAGAGTTGATGGAAACACATTTAAAAAGAGGGAGGGTTCAGGAGATGCAGCTCAGTAGCATAAGTCCTGCCCAGCAAGCAAAAGGGCCTAAGCTTGATCCCTAGTAGTAGAGAAAAGGTTTAGATAGGAAACAAGAATGGTACACCATGAGAGCATAAAAGGGAAAACTAGCAATGTTGGAAATGCTTTCCTTATTCTTATGACAGAACATGCTGAAGGGCATAGCAATGATATTGGGTAAGGAGAACAGGACAAAACAAAAAGCTGATTTGTAGAATTTGCTTGTTACTATGGTATAAATAAATGCCACAGATGACAGATTTCAGTCAATTATACTTTAACAACTGGCTTCTAAAATTTTTTAATATTTAATAATTGCTTTTAGAGGGGCCAGTGAGATGGCTCAGTAGAGTGAGCACTTCCCTGGCAAGCACAAGGGCCTGAGTTCAATCTCCAGTTCCACCAAAAAAGAAAAAAAAATTGCTCTTAGAGCCTTCCAAATATGTCACTTTGCAAATAAATTACCTGAGACAACATTAGTTTCCCTTTCAATCTATGAATAGATTAAGGCATTGTAAGGGCAGAGCTCTTATGAGTTCATTATCATGCAAAAAGTTCCAACTGGTTAAATTTTGTAGTATTCACAATGGAGATTAAATTATAATGTGAAGTTTCATAGAGACACTCAAAGGACTGCAAGATTTGGCGGAAAAGAAGAGTGGGGTCCTGATGTGCTTTTGGTGCTAAGCAGTTGATTCAGGTCAGGGTATATTACATACATGAAAGATGAGTGTTACGGGTCTCAGGAAATTAGGGTCTCTACTATACTCTTCCCCAATTACGTTAGTGTCTTTCTGATATAGGATAAAGAAACTACCAACCTGCTAGATTTCTCATACGAGTCAGTATTCTCTAAAATTGAAGAATGAATTTTAGATAAAATGGAGTTTAAGTGTAGAATATATTTATTGAGGAAAAAAAGCTTCTGTCTGATTGAGGGGAAGAAGGGCTCAAGAGTGGGTTGCCAAGGACTCTTTCTTTTCTAGGTACTTTATAGAACAAAACCATGAAGTGAGGTAGGTCCAAGTGAGGAAAAATGGGAGATTGGAAGGTAGATGTGAAGTGAGATAAAACTATGGTAGACCAATACAAATACATGTATAATTGCTCAGGTTGAATGAATTACATCTGTATTAAAGAGGGAAGCAAGTCAGGTAGAAAGTGGTCATGAATATAAAATGGGTTTTTGCTGTAGGGTCTTGGGTTAGTGGCTCTGGCTTTCTCAAGGTGATGAGTACATTGATGCCTATTTAGAATACTGATATTTGTCCTTAGGGTGGTATGTGGGTGCATTTGTATTTTATCTTGAGTTATAGCTCTCAGCGGGAGGTGTCTGTCTCTCCCACAGTGCCTTCTGCACCAGCTCCTTTGAGGATCCAGCCCTATCTGACTGCCTATAACATTGTCTATATAACTTAGCTGCCCATGACATTTCTTTCTTAAACTGCACCCAATTGTGTATAATTCTTCATAAATATTAGCAATGCTAAAAGAAACTGTATGAAAAAACAATAGCAAGACAATGATTTGTAATTAATTGAGCTAATAATTTCATGTTAGCAGTTTCTAGTTTTTATGTACTTCCACCAATGCACTGAAAGGATTATGATTGCATATTTGTTCTAGAAAGTGACTAGAAGGTGTTAAATTAGTTAGCTCTATTACAAATAAAAGACTTGCTCAGTAATTAACATTGAGGCATTCACTGAATAAAAGGGTATTAGTTAATGTCTTGTCATAAAATAGGAAAGATTAAAATTGGAAAAGATGACTGAGCTGCTCTTTTGGGCTGAGTAATGTCTTTCACCCTGTAAACACTATTTACCTTTCTCCAGATGTTTTTAGCCATTGACTGTCCCAGCCTTCTGGCTGGCTTTGTGGGATAAGCACAAGTTTGGCCTTGGTTGATATGTGTAATGAATGAGTCTATTTTCAGTTACAGGACTCTGTAATTGTGCATTAAGTAGGAAAAATTTTTTCATGGGTGATAAATGTTAGAGGTACTGTCTTTTGCTTAGTCCAACAGTCAATTAAAATTAAAGAATGCACAATATTGCTATACTTTTAATCATAGAATTGAGCATTTCTTTTTGGCTGAAATGAAGGGGAATGGTCTTGACCTCTGGCTTTTGTTGTGAATGTGGGCACATAAATAGATGCAGCTAGTGGAGGCTGGAGACACAAATTTCTGCAGACAAGAGGCAGCACGCCGCTGTCTCCTGGTGTGCAGGTCGGGTAGTCACTGACCAATGTCAAGTAACAAAGTACATATTTGGACTGAAGGAGAAAGTTTCTTAGAAAAAAAGTTTATTTCAAGAGCAAGAAAGGGAGAAATGCTCCATGGAGTTAGTCCTCACGATAAAATCTGCCCATTTTAAGGCTGAAGAAAAGTCATTTATTTATTTATTTCTGGAGAAACTATTTATTTCTAGAGTGAACTATTCCTTAAGGGATGGAAATGTGACCTGATAGTAGATTGGAGGCTGTTTTACTCCAAATTGCCTTATTCTTAATATCGTCTCTAAGAAAGGACTGTTGAGTCCAAGTTCAGGGTTCAAGGGAAAGGGAGAATATTAATCAGTGTTTCATTAGAGAGCATTTCTTTTTTATGTTTTCTATTCACTAATCAGCTAGTGACGTATGTGGCAAAGAATGGAGAGTTGGAAGAACTGTGTCACTTTTTAATCAATCACTCTGGGAACGTAAATGGTAGGAGGACTTTTTGAGCTTCATTCCCTGCCCTGACCTACAAATTCCACATTGTCACTAGCAATGAGACATAGTTCATCGTGCTGGAGCTGTGAGGACTTTAGTGTCTGTAGAGACATGGTCAGAGCTCAGTACAGGGGGGCAAGCCCCAGATATACAGCAGGGGTGAGCACTCTGGTACCGGCAACCTGTAGAGTGCCTGCATAAGGATGATTTAGCTCTAACAATTGGGTCTCCAGCCTAGGGCTACAGCTCAGAGGTTCTATATCTGTCCTTAGAGACAGAGCGTTGAGAGAAAGAAGGAGCCTCACCTTTCAGTGTGGGAGGATCCCAGTTTCTGGAATAGCAAAGTATTTCCTTTCAGAGTAACCAAGACATCAACAGAGCTGAATTAATAAATCAGATGTAGGTTGGAGAGCACTGGAAATAACTTCTTTCCTCTGATGGATAAGAATGCGCCTAGACTCTGGAGTTTAAAAATGGCTCAGCTCCTGTGGGCTGAGGGTATAAGCAAGGAAGGAGGCAGACTCCGGAATACAATATCTTTTTTCTTTTTTTAATAAAAAGGGAGTCTATTCTTAAAAAAAACAATTTATTTTCAGCCTAAATAATAGACTAGTGCATCATGAAACTCTATCATTTCCATACTATGTACCATGGAATTTCTTTTTGTTTTATAGGTCAGCATCCTGAATCTCATATGGGAAAATCATAGTTAAATTTAGGAAAGAAATAGAATATAAATAGCTATTTTAAAGGATTGGAAGGTTTGAAAAATTACATGTCAGACTTGAAAATGTAAAAGTTAGGCTCTTTCGAGTTTCTCTGCTTTAAATTTCTATTTCTCTTGTGTTGATAACATTAATGTTGAATGTTGAATTATTTTTTTGTGCCAAGTGTTGAATATAGTTTTTATATGCAATATGGAGCCTTCTTAAATGGATTGCATGTGCCTCTCATTTACTTTCCTTAGGTAATCTGAAATTTATTTAAATAGTCAAAAATGCCAGTAATATATCAATGTAAATGCAGTGTGATAGTAAAATCCAGTTTTATTTTATTAATTCATAAGAATATTTGTGAAAGTTATATGTATGGGAAGAAAATATATTATTTTCTTGACCCTGTGTAGCACGGTTCTCAAGAATGAATTTAAATATTGCAATCACCTCAGGACTCTATATCTGGCTTAGTAAGTCCTCTTTGTATTCAAATTTCAAATGCTTATATAGGACACAGTGTGAATCTCAAGATTTCTCACCCATATTGGCTTATAAAATTAATTTTAACTGTATGTACCAAATACTTACCCTGCTTTTTATATGTCTATATTTATATCATCTAGATCTGTTTTTCATGTCACTGCCCAAAATCCTAGAGGATGTTAATTGTGCTTTGTATGCCTTTGACAACTCCATTTTCCTTCCCTCCTTCCTTCCTTCCTTCCTTCCTTCCTTCCTTCCTTCCTTCCTTCCTTCCTTCCTTCCTTCCTTCCTTCCTTCCTTATCTCCTTCCTTCCCTTCTTATTGTTTTCTTTTTCTTTTCTTTCTTTCTTTTTTTTTGACAGGGTCTCATATTGTGCAGGATGGACTTGAACTCACTGTGTTTCTCTTGCCTTAGCCACGCAAGAATCCCATGGTTCTTCAGATGGTGTCTTATTTGTGATCAGTATCAATATGTTTGTTGGTCTAATCTTTTCAATCCTTATGTATTTTTTAAGGGAATTATTATTTTTTTCTGTATTTTAGGGAAGGGTCTACAGATTGTTCAGGGTCTCACTACTAGATCAGACTCATAGTGATCTGCCTGTTTACAATCTCCCAAGAGCTGAGATTACAGGCGTGCACACCACCACGCCCAGTCTCAGTCTCCATGTCAGCACACCCTGGGGGTGTGGCAGACATTGCAGGCCCAGGGATTGACCTCCGCTCCCTCCCTCCTCCCTCCCCACCCTCTACCCCAGCCCTGTATCTGCTTGCAGGCACTTTAATCTGCTGAGCTATTTGGCTGGCCCTTAATCCTTATATATGTCATTCAATTACTAAAAGTACTAAACTCAACGTACACAGGTCTAGATGTCATAGACTATCAAAGACAAGTTAAAATATTCTCCTCCTTTGGACACTGGATGCAGACTTCATTCTGTTTTTTGTTTGTTTTTCTGCTGAACTCTGCCTCACATACTGTATGAAGAGCTAAGGTGGAGAGGCTTGTTTGCTTCTCAAATATCCCCTCCAGTGTACACCCTTTTGTGCCTTATGCTTCAGTGGTCCCTAATCCGAGGCAGGCACTGCAGGGAGCCACAGTTTTGAGTCTCTGTGCTGCTGTGCCCTCGGCTCTGTATTCCCGTCATGACAGTCTCCTCTCCTTCTTTGGATGAGTGTCCGTTTGGGATTTCTGTAACTTCCTCAGGTAGAGCTTGCTGCTGCCAGTTTGCACCGTCAGTACACCTTGTCCTTACCTCTTTAACATCAGTTCTGCCAAATTGCACTGACCCGTTCTTGTTCCTTCACCCTCTGTACCAGATTGCTTAGGCAGAGGGTTGCATCTTTTTATGTCTGCATGTGGTACAGTGCCTTGTGCATAGATATTCAATGAGGTTTACCAGATTACTTAATAAACATATTTATTTTCAATAATTTCTTTTGCTTCCAGGAAATAGCAAGGACATACTTTAGTATATCAATAGCTGGAAAAATGTTCTTAAAAGTAATCACACTTACGGGGATACAAAATCTTATAAGTCTGATACTTTAAGTTCATAGATTAGTTGCATTTAAAAATCTTTTATCTTTCTGTGATTTGAATTTGATGTAACTTTGTCCCATAAAGTTCCATGTGCTGGAAGCTTCAGCTCCAGGTCCTGTGTATTGGTATTAAAGAGGTAGGCCTAGTGCGAAGCCTTTAGGTCACTTGGACTACAAGGTCTAATGCAGTTCTTAGGGAGTCCTGGTTACTGTCTACCAGAGCAGGTTGTTTTGAAAGGAACAAATCTGGTTTATTAAGCTCTCTGATTTCCAATCTTACACTCTCTCTCCCTCTCCCTTTTCTCCTCTCCCTGCCCCTCCCCCTCCTTCCCATTACTCTCCTGCTTCCTCTCCCTCTCTGGTATGTGCATGTACCACTGTTCCTCCTTCCATGAAGTCCTCACTGGAGCATAGCAAATATTGATGACATGCTCTTGAACTTCCAGAATCATAAGCCATATAAGTTTCATTCTTTATAAAGTGTCCAAATCAGCTATTTTGTCATAGCAAGAGGAAATAAAAAGATGTAATCATAGAGTTAAGGACCACGTTATTATCATAACACTATTAATGGTTCTAATTTAGTTACTCATCAAATATTTTCTGAGCCCAGGATTCTGTACACCATGGTTATGGAACCAAATGCTAATGAATCATAATTTATTATGGATTGAACGTGAGTTTATAAATATATGTCTATATAAATACTATTTACATGTATATTCATAAACCTACTTTCATCTAGTAATCAACATATCTGCCATGTATATTTCTATCTATCTAATCCCTGAGATCCTTTCAGAGCATATTAGGAGACAGGAAGGAATACAGCAGTTTAAAATGTAGTATTGTGCAACTATTTATTTTTATTTTTATTCATTTTTTTCCCTGTATTTAGGACAGGTTGTACAAGGTCTACAGGGTCTCACTACATAGAGCAGATTCATAGCGACTCTCCTGTTTTCAGCTTCCCAATTCTGACGTGAAAGGCGCATGCCCACATGCCAGTCTCAATCGCAGTCTCAACACACCCTGGCATGGGGTGGCACTGCACAGGCTGAGATCAGAAACCCAGCCATTGCGCTCTGCCTAAGCAGATGCTTTAGTCTGCTGAACTACCAGGCTGGCCCTTAGTTATTTATTTTTAAAACAGCAAGTCAGAAGTATAGTAAGAAAATCTGATGGAAGCACAAGGAAGGCAATTACTAGTTCTTCTTGGGAGGATCAGAGAAGTGGTAGAAAGGAGGCCTTTGATGAAAAGTCAGATTTTGTAGGTGGAAGGCTCTGCATTCTGCAGGAAGACCTTCTGGACATGTCGTGTTGCTTGGAAACCTGGAGCCAGGTAATGGAGGATGGAGGATGTGGCTCTATGTAAGACTGGAAATGAGAGGAACGCTAGAAAGAAGCCAGTTGCTTGAGAACCCCACAGCAGCTGCAGCAAAACACAGATGTAGCAGTGATGTTCACATAGCTTCTTCTTCTTTTTTTTTTGATTGGTCTAAGATAAAATTTAACTGGATCACTCAATTGTGGCAGCTTCTCTGCAGATTAGCCTTGTAATAATTTTTCAGAATGCATGTGAAACACAAGTTGAAGTGTCATTCCTTAACACTACTATTGTTGTGCATAATGTTTTAGCGTTCTCTCTAGTTTTAAACATACACTAGAAGCTTCAGAATTCATTGCCATAACAGATCACGGAAAGAGATAAAATCTAGATCTCTTCTAGAACCAAAATTTCTGGGTTTATCTCATGTAATGGTATTCTTCCCTCCACCACCTCCCTTTAAGGTCATAATTGGATTCTCTTGTCTGGGTAATGGATGGATTTGTACCAAATGTGATCACAGTGTTTGATCTTATTTTTCTTTTTTGGCATTCTCCAGTGTTCAGACTACATAATAATTAAAAAAAAATTAAGTTGGCACAGGAAGAATGGCACATCCGCAGAACCAGTCAGAACTGGCACAGAAATTGGGAGCTGGGCTGGTAATTTGGCATTTGCTTCTGCAGTTGAGGAGGAAGGCTTAAAATAAATAGACTTTTCCAGTATTTTGGGTTTTAGGAAGGTTTGTTTTAAAATTATTTTCCATTTCTAATTAAGCCATGACTATTCATGGCTGGAAGATCTGGGCTGGCATTTCCGGCATCATCTTCTTGGGTCAGGACTGTTCATCTTAAGAACTACACGCTGATTTCTGCTGATTTATAGTTTCCACAACATAAAGTTTTTTACTGATAAGGTTTGTTTCTCAAAGATAAATACATATTTTTCTCATCCTGATAGTACAGATAAGTAAGTATACCTATGCTTTTAAAATATTTGAGTGTGGTTACTCTTTCGAATGAGAATCATCACTACTCTCTCGCTTGCATGGCTTACTTCAGCAGTCTTTCAGCCAATTTTGGTTTCAAAGGAAGGCACAACCTCTACCTCTGCCCACTTGACAGCCTGAGTTAAGTTATCTATTTGAAGATATCTTTTTACTGCCAATCTGCCATACAAGATTTGGTCCACATTCTTGTTTAATCTGTTCTCTTTCTCTTCCACTCAGCTCACTCCTTTTGATTTTTTGTGGCTGCCTTCTGTACCTTAATTTTTACTTTGTAACTTTATCCTTTTGTTATCCCATGGTACATATTTTCTTCCTGAAACCTTAGTTTAATCTTTTGACCTATGGATGACAGGTGAACTTGCCATGGAAGGCTCATCCCATTATATTTCCTTTTCATTCTGCATTGATCTACTTGGCACAGAGTGTTATGATTACATTGGTCATTTTTCTGTGTAGAAGATGTTTTGTGATACGCAAGAAATGCAGAGAGCATCAGATTATTAAGATACTAAAGTTTTTGTCATCATAGGCTGAAGAGTCTATCAACTTCTCTTCTACCTTTTGTGAGCTTATCTCCTTTTCCTTGACCATAAAAGGTGTTTGGATTACATAAATTCTGTACCTGTATGGTCTAAAATTCTGACTGTATTGGTTAAAAGTGAGGCTTTCTTTAATGTGAGGTAGAATTGCTTCCATGTCCCACATGAACACCGAAATCTTCAAATACTCTAGGCTCTTACATAAAACAGTGTATTGTTTGCATATAATCTACACATATACTATTGATTAATTTAAATAATCTCTAGATTCTTTATAGTACCTAAAACAATGCAAATGGCATGTAAATAATTACTATACCATCTTGTTTGGAGAATAATGATAAGAAAGTCCATAAACATTTAATACAGTTGCAATTCTTGTTTAAATATTTTTAATCTGTAGTTGGTTGAATCTATATAGAACTATTACAGTGGGCCAACTAAAATATGTTTTCTCAGGATAAAAATCTGTGTAAAATACAGTGCAAAAGATACGAAAGACTAAATGATCTAGTTGTGAAGGGGAAGTCTTATATATGAAAAATAATAAAAATTAAAGGTATAGATTCTTATAAAACACTGAAATCCTTATAATTTTCGAGGAGAAGGAACCAAAAAATGGTAGTATTATTGGGTTTCATTTAGAAAAATATTCTTGGTTAAAAAAAATTAAGGATGTTACCTAAAGTTAGGAAATCCCTTATTGGGAGATAGTATGAAAAACGCTGCCTGTGTCAGGTCTGAGAGCCCTTTATTATAGTGGAAGTGCATTAAAGCTTCACAAAATGGGATTTTCCAGTTACATAGCAGTGCCAGAATGCTACTGGGTGACAAATATTTACAGAAAGACTTTTTTCCCTCTCATTTTGGGGTCAGTTTAATTACACCGTACATTGTACCTCTGGACAGAGACTCGGCTTTTCCAAATAATAACAAATACGCTTGCATCGCGTAGTCTGGACAGCAATATATTTCCTCTGTGCATGCTTTCTCTTTCCCTGCATTTAGTTTTAGTTTCTTGAGATTTGAGTGCTGTGATCTCTTCAGAGGTGAAATGTGACAAACAAGGACAGAAACTTAGGAAGATATTGACAATTAAGTTTTTTCTAGAAATTTGATATTTTATAAATTTAAGGAGCCAATAAAGAAAAAAAATATAGAGTAATTTAAACTCAGCCTTAATTATTCAGTGATATAATAACAATCAAGTGCTTAACATAAAGAAAGGTATATGGCAGGCACTCAATGTTAATTCTTGTCACTTCTTGTGCATGTAATGTGACATCATTAAGATAAAAGAGGTATCTGAACTTCTTATTTTTCTTTATCCTTTTCCATCCATGATTTTCCTCTCTAAAAATATGACCTACGAAAAGCAAAATATCTCACTTTAAAGGAAATGAGATGTTTGAATTCATCTCTAACAAGTCAGACTAGAAGTCTCAAAACCATGGAAAACCATCTTAGTCATTAATTTCAAAGTCTTAGCTGCCTTTTTCCCCTTAATTTTTCTTTTCTAAATTTTCCTCACATTTTGAGATCTTCTTCAATATACTATCAATTCTCAGTATAACTTTTTTGAGCTCTCTACTAGGATTAAACAGTTTATTTTTCCAATTCAACTTAATAAAGATAACCTATATATGCAGGAGAGTTTTTGGTTGAATTCATGTTCAAATGTTGGACCTTGGAGAAAATGTGGAGTATTTTATTAATTCTCTCATGTTAGGTGATGAAGAAACAATACCTAAAAGGTTAATAGTTGAATCATTTTCAGTTTCTCTGAAGGTTTTTTTTTTTATGTCTGGTACGGGATTTACAGAGTCTCACTACTCAGAGCAAACTCATAGTGATGCTTCCTGTTTTTCAACCTCCTAAGTGCTGGGATTTCAAGCACACACCACCATACCCAGTCTCAATTGTTGTCTCAGATTGAACCCCCAGGCACTGTGTCTGCCTAAGCAGGTGCTTTAATCCACTGAGCTACCTGGCCAGCCCAAGTTTCTCTGAGTTTAAGATCCATTTCTGCTATATACCTGCACAGCAATATATCTTGCACTTTCCACAGCTCCATCTAGTTTGGCAGGACTGGGTTTGGTCAGGGTGGTAAGGCCGTAAAGGCTCCATGCAGTTGGAAAGCATTTCCATAATGCTCTGTGTATCCAGCTGACCTTGCTTGATACTGACTCAGGTGAAGTACTTTTTCATTTCTCTAGCATGACATCTTCTCTAACTTTTTGTGCATTTATATCCCATATCATAAATTTCCATATTATTATATGAATATAAATTAGTTTATTAGTTGTTATACCTCACCAACTAGATTAACATAGTCATCTTACTGGTGGAACTTGGCTCACAACCACTACAGTATGTTCTATAATTGTTCTATGAAGCTTCTTGGTACTGTGGAGAATAATTTGTTGTAGGTCACATTTTGCAGCCTCTGATATTATGATGAAAATTTCCCAGAATGTGCTAATTATGTGCCTAGTGTCCATATTCTTTTTGGCATGTGGTAGCTAAGCTTAACTGTGTCAACTCTATTGGCATGGGAAACAAGGGGATTGGTAACTCATACTTCTGGGGGTATTTGGCTGAGTATCAGAGTTATGGCCTTGGAACTGTACATGGTCCCCAGACTCTTGTGACTCTTGTCCTCCACTGCTCTCTGGGAACCAAGGCAGAGGATTTTTATTTTTACCACATTCTGCTGTGATGATATCTCTTCATCAAGTGAACTCACCAGGACGGGAATGCGCTGAAACTGTGATCCAAATTAAACCACTGGTATCGCGTCTCAGTGACAAGAGAGCTGTGTTACTCAGTCCTAAAAGAAATGTCAGTTGAGAAGCCCCGTGAGTACAAGTATCTGGTACAGCATTGGTCAGTGGAGGGAATGGATCTATCTTTCTGGACAATATTAGTTTGCAAAGTTATAAAATGCAACTTCAAGTCAAAAAGATGGCTTGTCATAACCGAAGAAGGATAAGATGGAATTGCATCATACCTGCAGTGTGATTACTTACTAATCAGTTCGTATTTTCATTCCATAATCACTGTGGCCACCAGAGGAAAAAAATGGTTACTTTGAAGAACTTATCAGTTGGCTCACTTATACAGTAAATTCAGATAAATGAAATATGACAGGACTCCCACGAAGGCTGCTATAAGGTACTGATGCTTTGTATTAGGTTCCAAAGAAGGTTATCTTCAGAGGGTGTTACTAGGCTAATTCCCAAGGAGGGTCCTGACCACCATCAGGTCTTTAAAAGGAAATATAGGCTCCGAGTATTCAAATGCAAATAGGGTACTCATTTAATATTGCAAAGTTCCAGAGAGTTGAGAGAATCAGCAATAAAAATCTTCTTAGAAAATTTGGTGACTATCTGAGAAATGGAAAAGGTAACTGCTTTATGAGATAAACTCAGTGCAGGGTGATATGAATTCATTTTCTCAGGGGGCATAATGGAGTCTTTATAAAAGTTCTTATCTATTACATAACAAGGCATGGTTTCTAAACTTTGGTATGAGACTTCTAACGTTATCACTGTAGTGATTCTAACATCTGGTATATTGAAAAGGAAAGATAAGCTTTTTATATATATCTGAAAGTAACTGCCACTTGAAAAGAAATATCTTTGCTAAAGGTAGTATTAAATTACTTAATCAATAAATCTAGTTGCAATAGTGAGAAAAATCTAGCCTTAAGCTGTGAGATGTATTTGATAGTGTTAGAGTGAAATACTCTGTATATGGGATTTTGAAAGAAACTATCTGAATAATCTAATGAAAGAAAGCAAAACTACCATGCCATACATTGTTCTGACAATTCTAAATATGATAACATACAGCTTTTAGAAAGAGATAGTCCCAAACAAAAACCATAGGGATATTTAAAATCAACAAAATAGAATTTATCATTCACTTATCTAGTTTTTATGAGGATCAGTGAAATGTTTTGTGAAAACCTGGAGAAGCAAAACTGAGAGATGCTAAATCCAGATAGAAATGGCAACAGTGTGGCCCTCATGGGTGAGTCAAGGCACTGACATTAAGAGTCAGAAAAGACAAAATTTCTGCCCAGGAGAGAAAGCTACAACTCTGACAAAAACACAAAAAGAACCCTGTTATTAAACACAGAACAAGTTTGGAGGAAATAGAACAATTTATAACCTAAAAATATTTTGACCCCCTTGTATCATGCATAAACATTTTACAACAGAAAATTAAGAGCATTTGGAAATGAATTTTTTGGTACTGGAAGCTGTTTGCTACTATACGAATATTTTAATGTACATCTCTCCTATCAGATGTGTTTTATTCAGAGTTTGACAAGTGGTTGTTAAACAATTAAAGAGAGAACTACAGTATAAGTAGAAAAACATATTTTAGAAAATATATTAAATCGTAATTTACTGCTTGTGCAATTTCTCAATAAAGTGCCTTTTCTAGGGTCAGCCAAATACTCAGGGAATTAAAGGGCCTGCAAGCAGGCACAGGGGGTGGGGTTCAATTCTTGGGCCTGCCATGCCAGACCCACATCCGGGGTGTGCTGAGACAGCGATTAAGACTGGGAATGGTGGTGTGCACCTGTAATCCCAGCTCTTAGGAGGCTGTAAACAGGTGGATCAGTATGAATCCAATCAAGGAATGAAACCCTGAGCACTCTGTAGACCCTTCCCTAAAATACAAATAAATGAATAAGTAAGTAAGTAAATAAGTAAGTAAATAAATAAATAAGTGCCTTTGCAAATAATGATGTATTGGGAAAATGTGTACTGTAATTTAGAAAGCCCTTGTGAAGAGTAAGATATTAGATGTTTTCTCTGCATAAAATACCTAATTTCATCTAGAACATATGTATGCTTCACTAAGAAGCAGTTGCAATAGCAGGCGGTGTACTCCTTCTGCATCTATAACAATTTGGAGCTGATGTATGAAGCTGTCACCTGGAGATAATAACCTGTCACAACATGGACCAAAGCCTGATTCCCTATGGTGCCCTTTCAACATTTTTCTAATGTTCTGTAGGTTGGACAAGATAGACATTGTATTTTTATTTTAGTCTTATCTACTCCAGACATGGGTTCTACCCTTATTTTGATTGACCTATTCATATAAAGAAAGCTCGAGTCACCTCTCAAATAGCTTCTGTTTGACATCACTCTCACACATTCAGATGTGTTTCCATAAACTCAGTCCTAGAATGATGAAAACAGGAAGGGCTTGGCCAGGAGTGTCCTCCACTGCAAAGGCCCTCCCGGAGGAGTCCAGGGGGTTTTGGTGGCTGGGGCTCCTACCCTGTTACAGTTTGTTGTCTCAGAACCACACTCACATTCAGAGCATCCCACCAGCCCAGAACTACCCTAAAGCCCTAAGATCGTGCTGTATTTTGAAAACAATAATAAAAGACTCAAACACTCTCCCACACTATCTTTGCCCTGTTCAGAAATATAAAAAAATCTCCAAAGGTCTGATTGAATTAACTGAATATGAAACTTTAAGATGTGTTTCTCATTTAGTTGTTGAATTCTATATATTAAACCTGATAGTGATTTATAACTACCTAGTTTAATGAGATCTGAGGTCTTTTGCCCCATGCTAAATATCCATGTGCTACATAAAAGTCTATTTAAGCAAGCCAGCAAACTATAGTCACTGGGAATTTTCATCTCTCATATAATTCAACATAGGTTTACTCATTCTAGTTCAGCTATATGTATACTAAGTATAAACAAATTCTTGTTTCAGGCGAGCACAGCCATTAGATAGGTAAAACATGAGTTCATCTGTGTAGTGTACACATGTAGGAGACACTTCCTGGTTCTTGTCTCAGTCCAAGAAACCAATATTTGTAATCCCAAAGTTACGTTATTGGAATCCCATCAAGTTGATTCCAATCTACCACTTTCCATGCAGCCCACGGTGAAAATCACTAAATTATATTTTTAATCATCGGGGAGTCAAAGGGCTCTAAGTCCTGCCATGACATGGCTTTCCGGAACCAAGAGAGCGACCCAGGGCCTCACCCAGTTTTTATTCAGTGGAGGAGTGGCTTGAGGATTGACTGAGAATTGTGGGAAGTAGGTGACTACTGTGAGCTGAACTAGGCAGGGGGCCTACATTTACCTCTGCCATATGCAGAAAGGATATGCAGAGAGAGTAATCTGCATTATATAGTATTTAATGTTTTGGGAAGTCTTGTACTTCAGCTTTGATGTAGTCTTTCAAGCCCCAGGAAGTCATAGCCTCTATCTCGAGGATCGATCCCAGCTGGCAGCGCGGAGCATTAGCTCTACCATCCTGTCTCCACCCGGCTCACATTAAGGAGCAGCAAGCTTACCAGGGAAACACACATGCCATCTTCAAAGACTATCACCAGCACCTCAGCTAGACCAATACACATTGCTTAAGGCCAATTGAAGGATAAACAGAGGTCCTAGCCAGCTCTGTACACAACAATATGAGGAAATAGGATCAGACTCAGTCAAAATGGAGACAATCACTTTTCTTTCAAGGAGAGCTGCTCAGGTGGTCCCCCACATACACAGATCTTCTATTGTTATTACAATGTGGGTATGTTTGGACCTGGAACCAGCCTAATAGTTCTATGAATGTGGCAAAAGCCACTTATTTCCAAAGTGAGTAAATTATCTTTCGATTCTTATTCATAAGAATAATCTGGACATAATAATTCACACTTGTGGCATGCAAACTGCTTATGAGTGTATTATCTTATGAGATCCTCAGAGTGACTAGAAGAGTCCCACATTGTATAGATAAAGCAAAGGTTCAGAGAAGCCAGAAGCTTCTCAGTATGCTAGAGCTGATAACCATTAGAGCCTTGAGGCCTTACTCTGTCCTCTTTTCTTTCCTTCACGCTACGATTGATTTATAAATTAAGAGCATCTTGATGTAGGTAATATTTGCTTTAAGGAAGAGTCTATGACAATATATTTGGAAGAAACAATGCATCTATTTTAACAAGTGAGGTAACTGAAATGAATTGGTACAGGGATATAATTTGAAGAAACAGTACTTCAGCAGTAATAGATCTATTAATACATGAGACACATTGAATGATAACACAAAAATTATGAATATGCTTATCTTAGAACTACCAATCCAGAAGATATATAATACAATTTATACAAATAAAATTATACTACCTCAGTTAGAATTTATCTATGATTATAGGTGAACCCTTTTCAGAGCAATGAATTTTAATGTTATTCAGTGACACTACTTACATCTTACTAAGTTATTTGAAACTTTAAAACCATTATGGAATGACTTGATGACAATTTAACAATGAGAAAAATGATAAAAAGCGAAACAAAAAAATTTTCAGGTATGGTAAGCAAATGGTTTGCACTGACTTTTATATAAGCCTTAGTCCACTTTCTTTGCCCTCTGCCGCTGGGTGTGCTCTGAAGGTGCCCTCCATTTCTGGTGACACAGCCTTTCCCTCATAGTCACCTTCACTTTTACCAGCAGTGACAGAGTGAGTACTCACAGGGTTTTCCTGGCCAGCTGGAGTGAGTTTGGTCTGCATCTTTAAGTTGATCTAAAGCTATCTTTACTCATTATACATTTTTTATCCATTTCTTATTGGCCTTTTTGTGAATATAGAAGAAATCCATTTTTTAATTTGTAATAGTAACTTAAGGAATTCTGTTATTTAGTGATGTTGTTGGACTATGTTCCCTACAGAAATACATAGTGGTCTCTTTGTTCTAAACTAATTTTCAGATGTGCTAAAACCATTTGAAATGGTTTAATATTGATAATGATAGATGATAGAAGAGAGGGAGAAAGAAAGAGACAGAGACAGACAGAGATATAGAGAGATAGAATGTGTGTGTGAGAGAGACAGACAGACAGAGACACACACACACACACACACACACATACACACACATAGAGAAAGAGAGAAACAGACAGACAGAGATTCTGGAGATTCTTCATTTCTTCCTGTAAAGTTGTATTTTTAAATGATTACATATATAGTACACAAGACCAAATTGTAGTGTGAGTGTTTGCATACTATTTCCTACACATTGAATCTGTCTATGTCAGCATTTTTATAAAAAATTTTTATTGGAATATAAACACTAACTGATTTATTCATTGTTCACACTTACTTTCTGTTATAAGCACCAAGCTGAACAAATGTAACAGACTGTATATTTTCCATTTGCAACTTGTAAATGTTGCATTTCATTTATTATTTTGATTTTTGAGACACCACCTCACTATGCAGTCCCCACAAGTTTCAAGCTTGCAGCAGTCCTACTGCCTCAGCTTCCTGAGTGCGGAGACAACAGGTTGCATTGCTACACTCAGGAACAGTTTTGCATGACTTAAATTTATTTGAAAAATACCTCAGTGACAATGACCCAAAGAGACTTTGGAATGATAGGAAGTCTGAATCTAGAACATAGCAAAGATGAATAGTTTTATGTATATTGACTTAATCCCCTGGTAGTGAACATAGCACATTCCTCTTCCTGTGAACCTCAATATGTGTCTTGGGAAGAAAGCCCTTTTGCTCTTCTAAGGGAGCAGACACTTGTTGCTAATATACAAACTAGGCCCTGTGTCTAGCAAGTTATGAGGACAGGCAAAGTGTGTATGCTTGTGTAAGATATGAGACTCCAAGCACAATAGGCGATCTTCCTTGTGGGGATGACATTTACTGTGCATACATATTTAGCTTTCCATTAGTGACATCATCATAGCAAACCCCTCTCCCAAAGACCCTGGACAGGGTGCTGAGATTCTGGGACTAGATCTAACCCACAAAATAGACCTGAAGGAAAGTGCAAATCACTTACTCTGCAGGTTCTTAAAAGCTAGTGTACTGTGGACCTCTTCTGTGTTCTCATCTGCCCTCTTTGGATATCTTGGATCTGGGTATAGATCTATTAATACAAGAGACAGATTGAATATAACACAAAAATTATGAGTATGCTTATCTTAGAACTACCAATCCAGAAGATATATAATGTAATTTATACACCTAAAATTATACTATGTCAGGTAGTATTTATCTATGACTATAGGTTAATCCTTTGCAGAGCAATGAATTCTAATGTTATTCAGTGACACGGCTTACATCTTACTAAGTTACTTGAAACTTTAAAACCATCATGGAATGACTTGATGATAATTTAACAATGAGAAAAATGATAAAGTGCCAAACAGAAAAAATTTTCAGGTATAGTAAGCAAATGGTTTCCACTGACTTTTATATAAGCCTTAGTCCACTTTCTTTGTTCTCCACCCCTGGGTGTTCCATGCAACTCTAAGAAGCAGGGTCTGTGTCACCTGGTGAAGTCAGTGCCAAAATGCCTCACTCAACTCTGTGGGAGCCAGAAATAAACCCTCTTGTTTTTCTTTCTCAAGCTTTTGAGTTTGTCACTTAGATATAAGAGAGCTTTAGCTTTTCAATATATTAGGTTCTGCCATTTTGTATATGTTATTAGATTATAACTTTGTTTGCATTTATCAGTGGCCACACATTATCTTTGATGATAATTTTGAAGTTCTAAAAAACTTTTTTGAATTTTAAGAATATTCATCAGACCTCACAACAAAAATTAAATTGAAGTTCACTCCCAGACACTCCCATCTAGCCATTGTTCTGCTCTGTATGCCCTGGTGGACTGAGATAGTTGTGAAGTAGAACACAGTCTGCACCCTGTAGCTGTCTCTGTTCATGCTTCTGTAACACCACCATTTATGAATAACATAAGCATGTCCTCTTATGGTCCTGGAGGCAGTGAGGTCCAAGACCAGGTCCAGCACCTGGTGAGGGCTCTCTTGCTGGTCACATGCCTTATGGAAGGCAGAAGGGTGAGTGGTGACGAGCTCTCCTATTACAACCACGCTTTCCCCTGTCATAGACAGGATCCTGTAGACTCACTGCTTCCTGAGTGCCCACCTTTTAGTATGACGTGTTATATTATGTAAAACTCTGCTTCAAGTATGAATACTTGCATGGGCATAGTAAATATCTTTTACCCTCAAGTGTTCGGTTAAGAGTCTGGGCTTCTAGAGCCTGCCAAATAGCTCAGCAGATTAAAGTGCCTGCAAGCAAGGGCCAGGGGTTCAATCTCAGGCCTACCATGCTAGCCCCTGCCCTGGGGCACAGTGAGACAGCAATGGCACGCACCTATAATCCCAGCTCTTGGGAGGCTATAATCAGGTGGATCACTATGCGTCCCATCTAGTAGTGAGACCCTGAACACCCTGTAGACCCTTCCATAAAATATAAGGAAAAAAAGAGTCTTGGCTTCTATTAATAAATGTGGGTCTCCACAGATAGGTTTGTGAAAAGTAAATGTCACTTCGTCATTTAAATCAAATGACTTAAATATATCAAGAGCACCTGCTATCATAGTTTCTTTTTGAACGATTTTGTGAATCAAAGTAGCATTTATAAAGAGCAAAGTGCAGGGCTAGTGGGATAGCTCAGAGGACTAAGCACCTGCTGAGGCAAGCAGGGGCTTGGGTTTGATCTTTGACACCACATGCTGCACTGGGCTGGCCCCAGTCCTGGGCGCACTGAGCCAGCCACCGGGTCCTGGTGTGGTGGCACATGTCTGTAATCCCAGCACTGGGGAGGCTGAAAACAGGAGGACAGTATGAGTCTGAGCTGCATAGTGAGACCCTGTACCAACTACATAAAAAATAAGCAAACTAAAAAAATAAGATGAAGTGCTATTTTATGTAACTATTAATTTAAAATTTGATATTACTAATCACAGACTGAAAAATGTCTGAGTCCATTTAATGCAAACTTCCATTTGCAGCTGGTGCAGTGGTGTATAGTGATAATTCCAGAATCCTGGGAGGCTGGGCAAGTTAGCAGCTTTGTGAGACTGTCTCTACAGAAAAAAATAGAAAGCTCTGAGACAGAACTCAGTACAAAGGCTCTGGAATGAACCTGAAGAATCATGCGCGCACACGCGTGCATACACACACACACACACACACACACACAATTTAATTTTGCAATACATCTTACTAAAGATTATAGAAAGAGACTTACATAAAGCTGTGCAGCCAGTGAGAAGTAAAACAAGGTCAAGAACTCACATGCAAGATATCTAGGGCAGGATTCTTTTCACATTTAACTATAAAAGTGATGTAGTTCAGGGATATTCATGTTTACCAGAAATTGACCACACAGAAGCAATATGTTGTGCTATAAATGAAAATGCAAATTTACTAGAGGATAAGATCAAAAAAGAAGTAAGGTTAATGTCAATTTTAGCAATAAAGAAAAGAGAAAACTTTATTTCTTTAGATTCTTAGCAGGGAAGGAGATAAAAAGGAGGTGAAAGTGTTCCTGTTTAACATATGGAGATGATGTGTTCATCAAAAAAATAATTGAAGAGGCAAAAACCTGGAGAAAGGTCTGGAAAAAAAGGCCTGTTTAACCATCAAACCTGTGCTAATATATGGTGGGCTCTGTGATGGAACGCAAACCAAAACTTAATAGGAGCATACATAAAAGCAGGGAACTCACAGGCTGTGGTTTTGAGCTCTGTTTCCTTTGGAAGAGAGAGAAGGGTGTAGAAAAAGGAAGTGGGTCGTGGGGGTCAAGTGTGGACCTTAACCAATGAGCTAATAGGAACCTCTGTGTCATTTTAAACAATGATGTCGGGCAAGCTGCTTGAGGAGGCCGGGTGCGACAGACCCAGATCGTGAGCAGTGGCAGCAATTTAACACAGAGAACCTGCTCACGTGCTAAGGAGACAATTCAGATGGTTATAGAAGTAGCAAAATGAAAGGCAGCAATGGCAGGGATGCTGTCAGCAGAGGAGTGCATTCGGTTAGGGTTCAGTCATTGATCAGGAGTGAGACAGAGAGAATAGGAAAGAAGTTTTGGCAGAGCAGTTAGTAATCTATTATTAGCAGAACTGAGCATTTGTATAAAAAGAGCAGGCTTATGAGGAAATATAATGGGATATTTATATGGATGAATGAAAACATTTGGTAAAGATTTTGATATGCATACCAATTAGGATATTTTTCATGTAAGAACTCATTTAATTTATCTTTGACATTTGACAAACTACCTTGAATACTTATGGCTTTAGATAAGAATATGCATATTTATTTTATTTTGCTTTCCGTGGTGTAAATAGGGTAGAATGTGATGGCAATAATGATGAAGGATGAAGAAAAGGGCCTTAAAGTTTAGGAGATGTGAAGGGAATGTGAGTGATATATTTTCTCTTTGCCTAGTTTCTTTATTTTGTTTGCTTGTTAACTTATTTGAGGCTTCAGCTGAGTTTTCTTTGTCAAGGATTCAGACCTTTTCATGCATCTAATCATACTAGCCAGTTTTTCTGTACTATAAGAAAGCATCTGAGAGTGCTCACCTGTTGAAACAAAAGGGTTTGTTTAGCTCTCAGCTTTGTAGGTTTGTAGTCCAAGATGGGGTGGGCTCCATTAGTACGACCTCTGGTGAGGATAGTGGGTACACCACATCATGGCAGGAGCAGCTGGAGGGTGAGCAGTCACACCTGGAACTGAAATGCAGAAGAGGTTGGTGAGGCCAGGCTTGAGTCTCTCATATCACTCACTTGCAAGGGTTCCCAGGAGCCCTTCCAAGAGGCCTCCCATGAACTGCATTTCTGGAGCATGACAGCAGTAAGCTAAGGGGCTCCCACTGGGCCCAACTGCCTAGCAGTCCCACCATTGCACAGTACTGCACCCAAGAATGCAGTTTGTTAAAGTAGATGGTTGGTGGAAACCTCCAGATCCAAACCTTATGTCTGATATATTCAAACCTATTCTAACAAACCAAACAGAGAAAGAAGGATCATAGCACTGTTTTTTATTTTCTCAATTAATTTAATAATACTTTAGAAACTCTCCCACAAGGTGCTGTAAAAAGCTGTCGTTCTGCCCACTGAGGCCTAGGAGCAAAGCAGAGAGCAGACGTGGGTGTCCCACGGAGGGTGCTATGCACACTTGCTGCTCTTCTGTTTCCCCTTGGTGAAACCTAACCTCAGATAGTGTACGGCAGAGAACCACAGCTCCATGATGAAAAGTGACTGAGGTCTCTGGAGATCTCACTGGAAACTCTGTACTTTACATAATGAATTTTATGTTGCATCCATCAGAGCAGGTCCAACCCCATGCACTGATTTTATAGGAGCAACCTGATAACTACTGTAGGCCTATTTCTATAAACTTAAAATTTTTACTTTGGTCTCAGGAGTCTGATGTGTCTTTCTCCCAGTATTCAGGCAATAGTGACACTGTAGGAATTTTTTATGTCACTACAGGTTTCTGAGAAAACCAATGGATAATCCAATTTACTTATCTCCTGCCTCTTTCTTTAAGGAATGACATAACAAGAATGCATTCTTGTGCATCGAACCAGTAATTGAAATTAGTCAAGCGTTCTTACAACATGCAATCTATGTCAACAGTTTAGTTGAAATTCCTTGACTTACGCTAGAGTTATTAAAACAAAGAAATGGCTCTAAATAATGAACTATTGAAAATGTCACTAAAGCGTCAAGAAAGATGGAAACAGAGCAAGTTCTATGCAATATGATATTGTCCGTCTTCAAGATAATTCATTTTATGATGCCTATTGTTAAAATTATATATATATATATGTATATATAATCTTGTTTCTATTAAAACATAGAGTTGTTCATAAAGACTACTTTAATGGTTTTATCATTATAAAGATTACAAGAATGACTGTATTATGTACCAAAGGCTCCTTATCATCTCAACAGTGGATATAGCAGCAAAACAGAAATGGCTAACCTGTTTCCAAAACCATTGGCTTATTTAACCTACCTAGGAACTATGCCAGCCACATTCTCGGTAAATTGTACCTGATTCAGTGCATTTCACTTGATTATATTATGGAATGGAGAAAAATATAAATCTCCTGGAAAATAACTTGAATTTTCCATGAATCTCCTATGCATTATCACAAGTAAATATCTATATTGCTAGTGGCTCATTACTCTGTGGTCTTTTCTGATGGGATCCTTTACCTGTGTTTTCAACTGCGTGAAACAGTAACTCGCTCACTGTTGGGTGACTTTCTTCTTAAGATTTAAAACTCACTCAGTGATACCCTGAAACACAAATATACGTTGATTTCTAGGCTGACTGTAAGTAGCATCTCACGAGTAAAAGACGAAAAGAAAATAAAAATTGATGGGAGGAGGAATTGTCCCTTTTTCTGGTTTTTTTTTTTTCTTGTGAGAAAATAAATGCCTTAAACACAGATGTGTGTTTAAGGCATTTATTACCTTGGTGGGTTTGTTTTCTCTTGATTTTTCAATCCTTTCCTATTATGAGAGATTTCATCTAGGTTCTCTCAATTTTCTTGTTCACAAAGTTGTTACGTGACAATCCAACTTTTACTGAAGAAAAGCAATGATCAATTCCATTCTTTTGCTGCAGTAGTTTACTCAGTGTAATCAGCTATGGCTCCTTCGCTGGACAGCCTCTCTCTGACAAGCCATCTGGCTTTGCTTTTGTGCCACTAGAGTAAGAAATGTATTTCATTTAATATTTATTGATCACATACCAACAAGCATAGAAATGTACATGCTCTTACCATGTACATTTAATGACAAAGACACATTTTTTTTTCTGTATTTAGGGACAGGGTCTACAAGGTCCATAGGGTCTACTAGTGGTTCACCTGTGTCCAGCCTCGCAAGTGCTGGGATCACAGGCATGCTCCACCACACTCAGTCTCAATGGCCTTCTCAGTGCACTCCAGGGGCGGGGCCGGCACAGCACGCTGGGGATCAAACCCTGGCCACAGTGCTCTGCCTAAGCTGATGCATTAGTCCACTGAGCTATCAGGCCGGCCCACAAAAACACATATTAATAACAATCTCTTCCATTTTCTCAACTTTTATGTATCTTCTACATTTATAGTGAACACTGAAGAGGCTAAGATGCAACTGTGAGGCACACATAAAATTGAACCTAAAAATCTAAACTCTCTGAGCAATCCTGTGCATTTTTAAAAATTTGGTGAGCTTACACTCTTACTATTTTATAAGTAAAATTTATTAGCAACTTTCCTCATGCTACTTGTATTGAGGGCTTCTGCCACAGCTACTTCACGGCTGTTTGCTGAATATGTAAATATATACAAGGTAACATTCAAGAGCCACTTAACTGAATTAACAGTTCTTTCCAAATGCTATGCAGAGAATGGATTACAGGTGTGCAAAGATATTTATGTCGTTTCAACCCTCAGGATATTCAGCAGGTAGCAGGGCACTGAGCAAACTAGTGTTTACCCCTGTGTGCTATAAAAATGCTAGTATTTTCTAAGTGTGCCTGGAAAAAATGAGAACCGCATGTTGAAGACACATAATACTAATTTTAAAATGTTTTAATGAAACTGATTAAAAACTCAGATTAAGAATTTATTAAAAGAGAAATCAAATAAACCTGAAGAATACAGGAACAAGTTATGGCAAAAGGAAAAATTAACAAACAGAAACCAATAGAATTTACATAATTAAATCTACATCTAGTTCATTGAAGAGAGAAGAAAAGAAATATTATGAGTAAACTTAAATGGAAAGATCACATGTGTTAAAAACAAAACTGATGGCATAATCATAGCCATAGAGTACATTAAAAGGCTTACAATTTTTTTCCAATTTATTCAAATAAATGGAGAGCCTGAATGAAACAGGTGACTCTAAGAAAATATAAACATCTAGACTTGAATTCAGAAAAGATAGAGAGGAGGGAATGGGGATGGGGGCACAAACCTGCAACCACAGGCTGAGGCAGGAGGATGATGGCTCTGAGACTGAGGCCAGCCTGGGTTACCCAATCCTGTCTCAAGCAAACAAACAAACAAACAAACAAAAAATGGAAGTAAAGAAACCCACCAAAACTATTAGAACAACGGTTTTTGAGGTGAATTCTTGAAGAACTTTGAGGCTTAGAGAACCACAATTCCGTTCAGAATAAACTGCTTGAGGCTGTGAGCAAAAACATAATGAGTCCAAGATATTCTGAGCGAATCAATAGAGCATGATAATGAAACTCTTAGAACTGCACATAAAATGAAGTAAACTAAGCTTGCTTATGCATATCTGTAAAATTATAAAAATCTAAATTAGATTCTAGCAGTATACTATCAAACAATACAACTTGATCATAGGAGAGACTTCAGCTGGAAATGCAAGCACAGATCCATCTTAGCCCTCTGTCAATACAATTTGTTGGAGAGAAAAGTAAAAGGGGAACAATAAATGTGCTTTGACCACACACATGCCCTCATGAAAAATTCCACATTAAATATGAAATTAAAAAATGAATAAGTGCACAAAAAGTGTTCTTCCTTTAACATAGACATGAAATACAGTTCATGATTATGCACAAATTTCTCAGAGAGGTTCGTAACAAGATTCATCATAATTAAAGTAAATTTCTGGTGCACCATGTGTCCATGGCAGCCCAGGGGACAAATGATTTGTTACGAGACAAGACTTAGTTCAATCTCCATAAACCC
The DNA here is from genome assembly GCA_004027165.1 of Ctenomys sociabilis. NCBI lineage: Eukaryota > Metazoa > Chordata > Mammalia > Rodentia > Ctenomyidae > Ctenomys > Ctenomys sociabilis. The sequence goes on from PVKA01008471.1 coordinate 34,017, forward strand.
CCTTTGGGGGCTACTTAACTGAAATCACCCAGAGTTAAGGAGACTCTAAGCAGAAACCCCAAAGGTAAGAACTCTCGGGCTTTCACTTAGAGGGTCAGTGCAAGAAACAAGCCATTTGGGTAAGAGGGTGGTTGAAGGCTGAAACTTTTCTTGGGAAAAGAGGGGCATTGGCCAGAAACGGCATGTTGCAGTGAGCTGAACTTTTTTTATTTAACCATCGGTTTCCCACCAGGCCTGCATGCTTTTATCCTGAAATTTAGCCATTTATTTCTGGACCAAGTCCCCCACAAGTTTCTATTTTTCTTAACTCCATAGTTAGAGACAAGAAGCAATAGTTAAAACATAAGACTTGAGCAAAATTACTGATTATTTGGATATGAAATGTTTCATATGGAAGAACAAGAAAATATCTACAAATGGAACTAATAAGAGTTTAATAAAATGATGGGTTATAAAGGGTTGAAACATAAAAATAGCTTGTTTGGAGTAAAACATCATAAAATGAAATGGATGGAAAATAATCCTAATTTATAATAGCAAGTATGTATAGGCCATCTAGACATTTAGATTACCTGAATATAAATGTACAGGCTTACAAAAAATAAATATTGCCATGCAGTATAAAATAAAATATTCATGGTAGATGCTATATACAGAAATATAGAGCAGCACTGATATGTCAAATGCCTTTAAAGTAATTTATACGTACATGTGACATGCTTGAAAATATTAACGATGTCATAAGTATATATGTCAATTCTCCATAATGAGTAAATTATTATGTATCACAGACATGTACTTATTAAAAGTTATATAATTGATAAGTTATCTATGTTCACATACAATAATAAACATTTGCAATTTTCCAAGGAATATCTAAAATGGAGAATAACAGAGAGCATTCATATCAGATTTAAAATATAATTACTTACTAATTTCAGCAGTTTAGCATTGATATAACCTGCTAACCTGAACTGGGACTACTGGAGATTTTCCAGAAATTAATGCCAATAACCTGCAAGCTTCATAGGTTAAATCACTAACAACAACATGGAACATTCAACAATAATTGGGGGAGAGCTGATCAGTTTGGCAAAAATTTGATGTGATAAAAACCCCACTATTATTTTAGGAAATGATCTCACTGAATTATAGAAAATAATTAATTAAGTAACGTGTTATATATCCGTGTGCTATATATTATGTGCTGAGAGGCCATGGTTAAACTGAATTTGAGGGCAATTAGAATTATTTTCCGAGGGACTAGAGTTCATTCCCTGGTCACACATGCCATATTGGCCTGCGGGGCTTGCTGAGCCGGTGAACAAGGCCTGGTGTGGTGGTGCAAGCCTGTGATCCCAGCACTGGGGAGGCTGAAAACAGGAAGATCACTAGGAGTCCGAGCTGCGTAGTTAGACCCTGTAGGCCCTGGACTAAATACGTTTAAAAAAAAAAGAATTATTTTCAGGGGGAGAAATAATAAACAGCATCAAAATAAAAAAGTAAAACTGGAGACTTACTTGATTTTTCTGATATACATAGAAAATTGAGAATGAACCAAAACAATAGAAGAGTGTGCAAAGTCACAAGAGGATGATTTTTTACTAAAAAGAATATAGATGCTCAAAACTTTATAATGTTATGAAATTATCAACTCAGCAAAGATTTAAAAATGCCAACCTGCTGCTAGCAGCAGTTCATGGCAGCAGTCTCTGTCATACCGTTGCGCCACAGAGGAAGTAGCAGCACAAACTCATTGCATGACAGTGTGGCCTTGTCTCGGTGATGCTGGCTCACAACCTGCTGGCCTCTCTAGTTCAGAATCTTCAGGACAAGTGGGCAAAGTGTTCAAGTGTAGTAAATAATGACAGAAATGGAACGCCATAAACTTCTACTCATGGTGTACTTTTAAAATGTGTCGACAGATTCTCATATGTGTAACAAGTGAATAGATAGATAGATGATAGATAGATAGATAGATAGATAGATAGATAGATAGATAGGTAGATAGATAGATAGATAGGTAGATAGATAGATAGATAGGTAGATAGATAGATAGGTAGGTAGATAAATAGACAGGTAGATCGATAGCTCAACAGACTAAGCACCTGCTTTGGCAAGCTCAGGGAATGGGGTTTGGTCCCTAGTACCTCATGATGTGCCTGCCTTGTCTGCTGGGGTACTCTGTGCCAGCCACAGGGTCTGGGAATAGTGATGCATGCCTATAATCTCAGCACTGAGTAGGCTAAAAACAGGGGGATCATTCCAAGTCTGAGCTGCATAGTGAGACCCTGTACAAACAAACAAATCAGAACAATAAAACATTAAATAAATATGCAAGAGGGAGAGGAATTAGAAAGAATTTTACTTGGCACTTTTTTAATTTTTGGAAATACTTATTACCCTAGTTTTAAAACATTTTAAATGTGTGTGTGTGTGTGTGTGTGTGTGTGTTGTATGTGTGTGTGTAAAGAAATGTGCTTCCCCTTGTGAATTCTGATGCTGCAGTTTATATGTAATTTTAAAAATTTTTTGTAGGCTTCATTCAATATTTTGCTTCTGTCACTTCAGCTATGAGCTTCTACCCTAAACTGACCCCTGCATAGGAAAGTTTGTTGCATAATTGGTCTCTGGGAAGCTTAGATGGAAGGGTCAGACAGGGTGAGGGATGTTTCGAGGATGACCTAAAAAAAATAGATCATCAAAAGGACAAGGATTTGACAAGCGCAGACAGAACAAAAACTCATGCCTGACAATTTATTAAATGAGAAGGTGGGGCACTTAGTCTTATTTTTAGAGAAACACAAGAGATGTCAGTTTGGTTGTGAAATAGGATTGTCCAATTTTTGAAGAATCATGAAAATGCCAAGTAGCTACTATTTCTTCTCCAAAGTTCCTTAGCTTAAAAGGCGCTCTCAGTTGCCTGTAGTGCTGTACAATAAAGAGTTTCCAGTAATCAACACTTCATTTGCATGGCTATGACATTTTCTGTTGTTTTATATTTGTGTATTTTGTATCTCCGGTTAGATTTTATATACACCTTGTGTGAGGGCTATTTATCTGACTCTTAAGTTTTCATTTTCTCGCTATGTGAGGAGGTAGATGGGTATTTAATATAACCAAAACTTCTTTGAATCATCTCTTCCTTTACTTCAAAATATTAACTTTGGATCTGTTTGGATACTGTTTCCTTAATTACAGTAGCAGGACCATATTTGTTCCCTTAATTTTGTACTCAGATCAGATTTCTGTTTCTCTAGTCCTTCTTGGTTAGACTTCTTTATTAGCTTTTTACTTACCAATTAAATAAAGAATCATTGCCCTCTCACTCTAAAGTTATCCTTCTAACTTTAGCTTATTTTTTACAGAAAATTTTAATGTAACTGAACTGCATGAAAGCATCTTTTATCTAAATTCCAGTTTTTCTTTTCTTTTCTTTTTTTTTTTTTTTGACGAGAATTAGATGAAGTACAGTTTGGTAGTTTGGTTCTTCTCTCCAGAGGAAGGCTTTTTCCACTTGTCCCCAAAGCCTGTCTCATATGGCATACCTTTGAGACATTTTGTTCAATTACTGCTCAAAAAATCTGAACTACTCACACTTGTGAGCCAGTTCATCAGTTTGAAAATTAGTTGACAAAGCAAATTACTTCTTGAGAAGGCTTCTACCTTGTTGAAAATCAGTCCAATTTATTATGGAGTGGATATTTCCACTGAGATTTTTGGGAACATAAATTGTTGAGTTTGCAAGAATAAACACAAATCATTTTGTTTGATGTGTCAACTCTTCAAATATAATTCATTGAACATCACTAAGTTTTAAACTATGGCTATGCTCCCCAAATTTCTTTTCTACATTTTCCTGATGGGAGGTAGCAGGCTGGTTTTGCAGCCCGATACCTCCCATCAGGAAAATGTGGAAAAGAAGCCTGAGTGGATTAGACAGGCCCTGGAGTTTTTATCCAATGAAATGCCCTCAGGCCCAGGAAAGACCTGGAAGAGTATGCAGAGTTTAAAATTGTATATGAAAAATGAAGTCCACGTACTTTGGAAGGATATAATTTAGTTATGATTTAAAGAGAACTACTAGTTCAAATGCACTAAAATGGGTAGGGGGCAATTTATTATTAGGAGGAAAGTATACAGTGAAAACCTGGCCAGAAACAGTGGAAAAGATATATGACCAAACTGAACACACAAAATATTGTGAGGTCATTAAAATGTTTGCTCAAAATATATTTAAAATAGTGTCATTACAAATTTTCATAACTTCACTGCATGGAGCTCCTTGGCTGGGTGGAATAAAGGTGCTGTGGTGGGCCCTCCCACATTGCTCTCTCTGGCTCATTGGCTGTTAGTTGCAGGCCTCCTCAGGAGTTCATTGTGTTGGTGTTCCCCAGCCCAGAAGAAACACACTGGTCTTTTTTTTTTAATCAATATAGAACTATTCATTGACCACTCCTTACCATTATTTACAATAAAGTAAACAATATACATTACGAGAACATTCTGGCCACTACAGAGTTGCTTTCCTGGCTTCTGCTGAAAACAGTAACCTGAATACTGAAGATTGAACCTACATGTAAGGTACAAGTTGGGATCAAGGAAAAAACATGCAGGTCAAGAGTTTAGATTACAAGTTTGTCCACACTTTCTCTAAGTCGTAATTTTTTTTTTTTTTTACGGAACCAGGGATTGAACTCAGGCTCTTGCACTTGCCAGGGATGTGTTTATTCTACTGATCCATCTCCCCGGCCCTAGGTCCTAAATTGTGAACACCTCCAGCCACTCATTAGGTTTTCTTGAGCCAAGTTTTAAGACATATATGAATACTGACTTTTGAGTGCAGATTTCAACTTGCTGTGAAGTAATGAACTTGAGGAATTTTTAATGTATCCTTGTTAAGTCTTCCTCAGCAAATTCAAACAAACCAAGTTTTGACCTGCTACCTTATTTGGGTGGGAAAGTTGTTGGTAGAGATAAGAATTTTTATTTCTTTTTTTGAGACAGGGTCTCACTACGCACTTTAGGCTGGCCTTGCGCTTACTTTGCTGCCCAGGCTGGTCTTGAACTTCCAAGATCCTCCTACTTCAGCCTCCCAAGTGCTGGGATTATAGGCGTGTGCCAAAATTCCCAGTTAGATAAGACTTTTCTCTTGGGGGAGGTGGGAGTTTTGGAAGTAAATTGCACTTTCTGGTACTCAAATTGGAGAATCTCTAACATTTACATTCAACTCATAGCTCACAGTGTCCAATCAGAAGGAGTCTCTCTAATTCTTTTCAACCCACTATGCTGTGTCATTCAACCATTGGACTCTATCTAGATTTATCTTTTAATTTACTTAGTTTCTTTTTTCTTCTTTCTCCAAATAGAATATATATTTCATGAGAAGGTCTTTATGGCTTATATTAGATAGAAATATATATATATATATATATATATATATATATATATATATATATTGTAAGGGGTCATTAAAAGGATGGGTACACACAATACTGTGAGATCTCATGTGGCTATGGATGGGGTTTATTCAGAAGTGTCTGGATATAGAATATGTCATGCTGGCTAAACTGATTAAAAATAATAGAGCAGAATAAAGAAATTATGGAACCCCTGAAGAAGCAATATAGGAAAGAAGTAGAATGTATGAAACATATCCAAAGTGATATACAGGAAATTAAACCTCAAACACAAGTTAGCAAATCTGTTTGAGTGAAAGTGAAGATAGATTTTCTGACCTTAAAGACACCATTGCAGCTAGTGAAAAAGTAAGCAAAGATCTCTTAAAACAGCTAGGATGCAGGAAAAAATAATTCAATACCTGCAAGATGATGCAAAGATGAACAATGTGAGAGTAACAGGCATCAATGAGAAGGAAGGAGTCAGTACAAATGACAAAAAGAATATGGGCAGAAGTAATAGCAGAAAACTTCCCAAATATGGGGCAACAATCAGACAATCAGGTAACTGAAGCATATAGAATTCCAAATAATATCAACCAATTAAAACTACTCCCAGACATATAATAATCAAGAACCCAGAAATTCAGCACAGGAATAGTATACTAAAATCCACTAAAGAAAAGAAACAGATCATGTTTAAAGGAAAACCTACCACAATAATGGCAGATTTCTCTTCACAAACCATCAAGTCAAGAAGAGCATAGAGCAAAGTACTTCAAGTCTTGCAAGAAAACAAGTTCCAACCCAGACTGATATACCCTGCAAAACTCTCTTTTAAGTATAATGGAAAAGTAAAATACTTCCAAGATTAAGAACAACCAAAGAATTTCATGATGACAAAGTCAAGCCTACAGAGACTACTAAATCATGTTCTAGAAAGGGAGCAAAATGATCATAACCCTATGAATGAGCATGAAAAGAACCCACCAAATAGGGCAAACAAGCACAGGAGAATAAGAGGTATACAATAGTAGTCTTTCAGTTATTCTTTTGTGTACAGTAGCAAAATATTTCCATCCTCACACTCTACAAATGGACTTCTCTTGGACCCTTTGAGTCAAGAATCCATGTGGGACTATAGATTTCAAGGAAATCGCTGTATCTCAGTCCCACAAAGGACACCTGGCCACCAGCAAGTGTCATGGTCATTATCCATGTCCACAACACACTAGAACTTTGTGCAATATTCTATCCCCAAACTGTCAGAAGTGATGGTCATTTATTTGTCATTCTAGCATTTATTTTATGTTTTGTTCTTAGTATTTCTTTACTATCATGAAAACTTTTTCATAGTTTGTTTTGAAACATTTAATTAATTAGTATTTAATTTTCTGAATAATGCTTAATCTTAATTTTTGTTTTAAGATTTATACTATATCTTTGAATTACAACTTATCTGAAAGACATCGTATGTTATCTTCTCCTAGTATTAGAAACTTTAAAAAGTATATTTCTATTTTCGGTTGACTTCATATTACTTCTTCCCTGTCCTTTATAAACACATACACACACACACATATGAAAAAAAAATACGTGTATAACCTTCCGTAAGATTGGTACTTTTTCATAGAAATCTTCAATGATCTTTTAAATAAGGGATTATCTAATATATTTTATATAGTCCTGCATAACTATCACTTTGAGAGCTTTTTATGATTCATGCAGGAGCATACTGCAACTTCTCTTGCCTTTTGCATTATGCTCTTTGTTATTTCCTATATACTACATCTGGAAGTATTAAAATATTTCAAGTTCATATAAATAGCAAATATTTTACTTTTAGTTTTCAAAGGTATATTTACTAAGTATAGAATTCAAAGAGGATAGATCATTTTTTTTCTATCAGTCCTTTAATTAGTCTAGTTCTTACACACTTAGTTCTTTTTTTTTCTTTGTAATGTGGAATAAGGTGCTATTTAATTTTGTTCTTTCATAAATAATGTTTTTATGTATATGCTTTAACCATCTTTTCTTTCTAAGTTTTGGACAAGTTCATTTTTGTGTATCTTGGTATGATTTTATTTAAATTTCTTGTGCAAAAGGCTCATTTTTCTTGGAAATGTGGTATTATAAGTTGAACTAAATTCAGAAATTTTAACTCTTTAAATATAGATTGCCTACTCCTTTCTACTTTGAGAATTCTAATTATATGAATATAAAAAAAGAAAGAAAGGAGTAGTTAATGCTTACAATTTTTGTTCTAACTCTGATTTTTTCCTCTCGAATTTCTCATAACTTCTTAGTTATTTTTTTAAAAACAAAACTTATACTTTTAAACCAGATAATTTGGAAAACTAACTTGCACATACCATCATGTGGTACAGCAACCATTTTGGATTCCTATTACTTCAATTAGTGAAATCTTGTATCATGTATAATGCTGTTTTCTTCTATCACTAGTTTGTATTCTTTAAAATAAGAATAAAAAGTTCAAAAAAAAAAAAAAGAAAAAAATAAGAGTATGTGATGCTGGGATTGGTGTGTAAGATTACTACATTAGTCCACTTATTGTTTTGGCTTTGCCCTAATCCCAGCAACCTACATATATACGAAAGGGCCAGAAGGATGTTAAGGTCCCTAACCTTTGCTCTATCTATCCCACTATGAACTGTGCTTTTCTGCCAAGACACCTTTCCTTGGAACCAGTGAATTATGTACTGAGACTTCTAAGAACTGGGAGCTAAGTCAACCATTCCTCCCTTAATTTTAGGCATGGGGTGTTCTGTTTCAATAGTGATAAAGTATCTAAGATAATATACATTAAATATCAATTTTAAATATTTAATACCAGGTGTAGGGTGTTAGTAATTCTGGTTTCAATTTCATAATTTACATTTCACTTAACACATCAAATTATCACATATTAATTAACATCCAAAGCAAAATAATGGAATAGAATATAACTTTTTCTTTCTTTTGAGACACAATAGTTTATATCACTTAGTACAGTGGTACAACAAATTATTTAAACCATATATCAGTTAGGGAAATTGTGTACCTCAATTCATATTGTATGCACTTTCTTTTTGTGAATAAATCTTATTTACATAAGTAATGGAAAGTAAAAAGAACATAGTAAATCTGTGTAAAACACTCTTATTTTGAATTAGGAAAATGAGCCTGAATTTCTGGTAAAATGTATGGAAGACTCTGAGAATTTCTATTACAAACACTTGTGAACTTTCATGAGAGTCAACCAGGACTGTTCCCTTAAAATCTATCTGGACATTCTTCATCATGTTACCTGTGTATAAGAAAACCTAACTATGTACTATCAAGTTACAGGGTCATGATTTCATTTAATAGATAGATAGATAGATAGATAGATAGATAGATAGATAGATAGACTGATAGATAGACATAGATATATATTCATATATAGTGTTATATTTACATATTCATATAATATATATATATATATATTTATAGTTACTTTTCATGTTGATGAGCTACCAAAGTAGAGGTTCAGCTTTGAGCTTTGAATTTTTTGTTATCCTAAAGTGGTCTACTAGACTTTAGAAAAATATTTACTGATGCTCTGATGTCACAGGAGGTCTGTACTAAGCATGTATTTGTCATGTTTAGCTGTTGCCAATTTTTCATTTACAAATAATATCCTTTCTGGCCTTCCAAGCTTCATTTGTATGTTTATATACTTGTATTTTCATGTTAGCAGGATTATCAAATAGCTGTAAGTACTTCTCCTGCAGATATCATAAAGCTTTTCAATCTAGAGAAATTCGACTAAAGCATATGATGGCTATCTTAATTCTTTTGTTATCAAGATGATTTAACTAACTTCATCAAGGTGTAATGAAGAAATATCAAATGATGATTTAAAAATATTTAAAGGAGTTATTTAAAAAATGGTTTTCCAGGGTATTTCGGAAGTGCAAAATTTTGTATTCATATTAAGATCTCCATGGAGACTTCAAAATTGGCAGGTTTCTTTTACATCTTAAATATCCAGATGCTAATATACAAAACAGTTTTGTGAGTGTTTCTTTTCTTCCACTATAAAGTAATGAATATTCATTCAAAATATGCAAATCTGATTTTTTCCACCATCACTTTTCTGATGTAATACTGTCTATCTATATTTTGTTAAATTCTTTCCACATCCAAATTCTTGGAAGCAGAATGCAAGCATTTAAAAATAATTCAGCAGTAGCAGTAAGTACGCACTTACATGCAACTACTGGAAATTGTAATAATATGGCTTATCTGTATCCCATAATAATTTTAGAATTCTAAGTATTTAGTACAGGGTCTCCAGGGTCTCATTACACAGACTGGAGTTGTAGTGATCCTTCCTGTTTTTTAGCTTCTTAGATACTGGCATTATAGGCCTGCTTCACCTTGCCCAGTCTCATTTCCATTCCAGCATGCCCCAGGGGCGGAACCGGCATGGCACGCCAGGGATCGAACCCCTGGCCCTTGCATCTACCTAAGCAAGGGCTTCAATCCACTGAGCTCTCTGGACATCCCTACTTTTAGAATTCTAAGAACTGATCATAGTGTTGAGTGTTAGGAGGCCAATGCTAGAAATATGCATGTAATGACCTAGAGAGCCAATGGTGAGAGAGGTTACAAAACATGCCTACATTTGTAGAGGTCTTAAGCTGCATGGCATTTATACCTAGTAACTATAATTCTGTTATTTTTACTGGCTATATTGTGCTACTATCTATATAAATATTTTTAAGGTAGCATCAAAATAATCAGTATGAACTGTTCAAAAAATTAGGGTCTCCTCTTACCCCCAATAAGTAAAAATGTCCAAATTTTATTTTGGATATATAGCATTTCCTTAGAAAAATACGATTTCAATTTCCTGGCCTCTTAAATTACTATGGCGCCCTTTACTATTCAGATCTCCACACACCTGTTTGGCAAAAAAACACAGAAAAGCAACATGCAAGATGCTTGTGAGATTAGTCCCCAAACTGGTCTTCTACCAATGCACATCATTAATTATTTGTTTGCTTCCTACCAATGCTTGGCTTTTTAGTCCTTATTTCTACCTGCTGGAGCCCATCCAGCCTGAAGTTCTGGTTAATCGGTGTTTCTGCCTCCTGATTTTCACTTATTATTAAGATGAGAGCATAGTTCTTCCTCTCAGGAATGTGGTTATATTTGAATTCTACTTCTGGAGACCTAAACTTGATCTGGATTTGTTTACCTCATGTGGACTGCCTCAGAGGAGCCTCAGTACACGTGATGTACAATTCTTTCCTCTTTAGCATTTGCGAGATTTCATACCATGTGGTATTTCTTTACAGTAATACCATGGTCAAATGTGGAAAAAAATGTAGATATTGTATTCTAGATTATTGATGTCTAAAGACTAGATAGTATGCATTGACTAAAGTACATGGATGGTATTTGCACTTTCATATTTAGTGTATTTCTTATAACCTTTGATCAATAGTTGAGTAAGTGGAAAATTATGATTGGTTACATTTCATTCTTAGGGTGTTCTGACCTTTGTCTTTAAGCTGTAAAATTCAACCAGGATTTTACTTGAAGAAGCAGATTTCCTTTTTTAACATTTTCTGTCCATAATTGTAAAGTCAGCACAAAGGAGATACTGAGTAATTATGCTTATGTCCCTATAGGAAACTGTCAAAGTGTTTTACTACTCTAGTTAGACCATGGATTTTGAGTCTAGATAGCAACACAACCATTTCATCTCACGCAGCATGCTTGACCCATATTTTGTGCAACAACATCTGCATACTCAATTATTCTCTCCTCATTAGTCTTTCTCTGAACACACTATTGACTCACTCAGCAATACCTGCATGGATAAACTAAAATTGCATTACTAACATTTGACGGGCATGTTGATAAAGTACGATCCACAGCAACAGCCAAGATTTATCGAATGCTTCCTGTGTGCCTGCCACTGCTGCAAGCGCTTTCTGTTTGCGCCTTGGTCTTGGCAATAAACCCATAAGGTGGTACTAGGGTGATGAAATCGTGGCTCAAAGAGGGTAAGGAACTCAATCAAGGTCCAATTTGTAAAACGTGGAGAGCAAAAAAAAAAAAAGTGAAACACTCTTGACTGCCTGCGAGCCAGAGTTCTTGATTATGTTTAGTTTACTTTCAAAATTTCAATACAAATTTGAAAAAAGTAAACTTTTTGATCCAGATTCTTTAAATAAAAACATCACTATATGTCAAATTTTAGTTGCTATAATGTCACGAAAATAGATAAGAGAAAGATTTATAGCACAGATCAATCGCTGAATTATTAGAAGAAGGTATATGAAGAAACTTGCATTAATTTACTTCAAGAAGTATTTTATTGTTAAATCTTAGTGAAGGAAAAAATATCCTGAAAGTAGTATTTTGTTTATTATAGCAGAGTCTTTGAAATAGACTCATTTTAATCTATTTAATTTAATAACTAAAATGAAAAATATTTAAAAATTAAAGAAAAGAATATTTTAGTCATATTTTATTTGAAATATTAGACTCCAATGTATCCAGAGAAGTCCTGTGTTTATTTATTAAATCAGATTAAATGTTTATAGCATAAAATCATTGTAACAGTCCAACATTCTGGTGACAAATTTTCATCAGTTTGAAAATCATTGCTTTTACTGTTAGTAGCAGTAAAATATATTCTCAATGAATATATTCCAATAAATTTGGACAAAGAATTATATGAATTCTCATGAGAATAGGAGCACTTGTTACTGGCATTGTTAAAGTCTAAGCAAAATAGAAAAAAATTAAACTAGTGCTATATCTTTGCCTAAAATCCTCACAAGGAAAGCTACAAGTACAGTACCAGTGAATTGCAGTTATGGCAAAAAGGACATGCAATTTCTTTGCTTCCTAGAGAACAAAGCCTATTTCTTTGTTTCCTAGAGAACACTGGGTTGTTTTGACATTTTGATGCTGAAAGGTGATCTATAATAATGTTTGAGCTTGATGGCATGCAAATCAAAGGGGCTTATTTCACCTAGGGGAAGGATGCCCTGGAAGGGGAACTCTTATGTACCTGGGTTAATTTCTCAAATGACTTTGTATGAAAACAGTGCTCCTTCTGTCTAAAATTGTATACTCTGGGGTTTATTCTAGGAATTAACATTTCCATTTTATGTAAATAAGTAAATAGCAATTGAGATTTTTTGATAAAGCTGTGGTAAACTTATTTACAGTGGAGAAAGACAATAGCGTTTTCTGAATGGTTACAGAAAAGTATTTTTTCTTCAAAAAATATATTTGAAGAAACTGAATACAACTGCACAGCAGACAATTATGAATGTCCTTTAGATGAGAATTATCATGCAGAAAATGAGTTCATGTATCAAATCCCAAATTTACTGCAGGACTCATTGGAGGCCTATCCTGAGTCTCATTCTCTTTCTATAAAATATGGGTGATCAATAATAGGGTCAAAATTCAAAATGTGTGAAGTGTCATCTATTTCACATGGTATATGAATATCCACAAATGGCACTTTTTGTATTATCTCTTCTGTATTCAATGAGAGGTTTTATTGTTTGCATCCCACTTTGGCCACTGGATCTTAGCTTCCTTCCTTTTCTGCTGACTTCATAATGGGGAAAATGACAAATGAGACACGTCACGATGGTAACATTTGATTGCAATATCCAAAGTGAGTACAAAGCTGCATGTAAATTCCCATGGTAAGTAGTAAGGAAGTTAGGTTAATAAATGCACAATTTTTACCTTTTTTTTGTGTGTGTGCAGGATCTCACTATGCAGCTCCAACTCACAGTGATCCTCCTGTTTTCAGCTTCCTCAGTGCTGGGATTATAGGCATGCATCACCGTACCACCATACCCAGATTCTGTTGCTGATTCAGCACACCTGGGGGTGGGGCCAGCGCAGCATGTGGAACCAGGGATCCAATTCTGGCCCTGTGGGGCTGCGTGCTTAGTCCGCTGAGCTATCTCACAGGCCTTTCTACTTTACTTTTTTAATTGAATGTTTTTAGAGTAGGACAGCTTCTTTGTAGAAAATGACTTAACATTCTCAGTAAATTTAAGACCTTGACCCTATTCTTTGGTTTTATAATCTAAGCCTCTGAAGCTTTAATTTCTTACTACTATCTTAGTTGAATTTACATTAAAAGACTTACATTAATGAATAATTAATTGTGGTATCTGAAAATGAAATCAATATCATTAAAGAGTATTAACTATTCTTATGATTTATTTTGTACTGCTCTATGAGAGATAATTACACTGAACTAAAACTTAATGATAAAAAATGTATATGAAAGAAATTGAAATCTATTGAACTTTTTTATTTACTGCCAGAAAGTCATAAAGTCACTCAGATTTCACAAAGCATGCCAGAATAACCATTCTTTGAATTGTTGAGAATTTATCATACTAAGACTTTACAGCAGATATATTGCAATGTGCACATCAGACTATGAGCTATGAGAAACATGCAGGCAAGAATGAAAATTCCCAGGTCACATTCTGCTCTAAGAGATAATGCATACAGCTGAGTTAAAAAAAAGAATGAAAATTACCTGTGCTGTCCTATCAGCTAGAAATTCCTTTAGCCCTTTGAAAGATGTAGTGGATTTGGATCCAAATTTGCTACATTCAGTAGTAACATGTCATGAGTTAACAATTTTGGAGCACTGACAATGTTAGGTAATTTTAATTAATACTACTACTTAATAGTCCAATACAGTAGATTTTATACTCATTTTATAAGTAGGAAAAGAAACACAGACAGATTAGATGATTTACTCATACTGTAATCTGGATGTGAATCTACATTTGTGTATGTCCCAAAGATTCAAAAATTGGAAGCTTGAATTTAAAGGAGATAGTGTTAAGAGCTAGATCTTAGTGACTGGTTTTTATGTCACGCAGGTACTGGTCATAGAAGCAATTAGATATTTCTGATGGGACCCTGAATTTGTCTTCCAGAAGGATTGTCATAAAAGGAAAAACCTCCCACTGCCCAGTGTCTTTGGCTCCTGCTCTGCCATGTCATTCTTTACAATCTGCACCTTCTGTCACCCGTTTAGTAGGAGTCGTGATATGGTCATCACTAGAGCTGCAGTAATAGTAGCACAATGAATGTCCTTAATCTTCCAGAACTGTGAACTTTTCAATAAAGTCAATCAGCCTGAAGAATTTTGTTACTGCAATGCAAAGTAAGCTAATACCACTGTATTTTCCAGTCACGAAGTACAAGATTAAACGTATTCCGTGCATGAACCCAAATATTAGTCCTTCTAGGTCATGTTGTCTTCTGATAAGATAAGCTGATTAATTGTCTTCTTTTCACCATAGCTTTGTCAGACAATAACTATGGTGCTTTTTTACTGAGAAATGTACAAAGTCAGAATTTCACTGTCAAAGTTAACATCCCCTTTGAATGGTTTCCATCAGGTTGGAAAAATGGATTGAAGTGGCTCCAAGAAAAAAAAATACGTGAAGAAAAGAAAGCAGTTTGTTTCAGTGAGTTGAAGACGTCTTTATACTTGAAAATATTTAAGATCCACATATCTTATAAAGAAACAAAGATTTAGAGTAGGAAGATATCCTTGTTAAAGAAATCCTAGGGTTATATGAAATGTAAAAGTGAAGATGGGTGAGGATAATATATGTAAATTCCTAAGCACATATGTTCAGATGCCAATTTTCCAATAGTGCTAAGTTTACTTAGGTGCAGAAACATCTAAGATGAGCCAATTGGACTAAAATACATACATAGTTGCTTCTGAACAAAAAATTTATATATGTCTGTAGCAACTACACTGTATTAAAGAATATGAAATTTATTACTTTATTCTGAGCACAGATATGAACAGGAAAAATTGTTATTACCTTTGAACATTGTTGTGATAAGCATCTTTTAGGTTCTCCTAGAATTTCAATATTTTGTTTGTTACAGTGGAACATTTCAAATTACTATTCTCATTAATGTACTTTTTTTCTATGAATGCTCGTTAAGTGTAGATTTTATTATTCAATATTCTTGAAAATTGATTACATTGTACCAAATCCTCAGGACCTAGAAGCAGTCTTAGAGAAGTGGATGCAGTGGATGCTCTTTATCACAGAAGAGTAAAATTTTATTTCAGAGCAGCAAAAAGTATAACCTCAAGGTTCCATTTATTGGATCATTTTTCAGTGCTGAAGCTATGGGGAAGGTTGTTGAGACTGGGGTGGTGAAGATGCTCACAGGAGCTTGGCACAGAAAATACTAGAGTTGGACCCTGATTGCAAGCAGCGTAAGAAGCTGCGTTGACTGTGTTTCCTTTGTCAGGAAAATGGTTGATGTTTGACTAGGCTAGAGTTGTGGACAAGAAAGAAAAAATGAGGTAGCTAGCCTGGCAACAACTCATGAAGCAAAGCAGCATGTGCTTTGTTAAAGATTCGCTTTTATTTAAACTAAGATTTGCAAAGTGGCTGCACTTCAGCTGCTGCCTCCTTGCTGTGTCCGAAGTGTTCATCGGTTTAAGTGTCCTGAGAAGGTGTTTACCTGTGTCATAGCCACAGCTCCCATTTTAGTGAATGACAGTAGGCTTTGTTGGGGAAGTAATTTATCTTTTGTTAGATACTTTTAGCTGGGTTTTAATTTTTTAAATTTATTATTGTTATATTATTATTATTATTATTTATTTATTTATTTTTTATATTTAATATGTGGTCTACAGGGTCTCACTATGTATATTAGACTTGTAGTGATCCTCCTATTTTCAGCCACCCAAGTGCTGGGATTACGGGCAACACTGCCATGCCCAATCTCATTTGCATCTCAGCATGCCCTGGGGGCAGGGCTGGTACAGCTTATGGTGCCAAGGATCAAACCCCGTCCATGTACTCTGCCTAAGCAGGTGCTTTAGTCTACTGAGCTATCTGGCTGGCCCTAATTTTTATTTTTGATAAGTGGATTTATGGTCTTAGCTTTTACCAGATATTTCTAATGTGTCTACTTAATCACTTGTCCTCATCTTTATCACTTTTTGTGAATAAAAGCTAACTTACATTTACTGCGCTGGCTACAAAAGAAAACTCCAAGTAAAAATGAGAACACTGGGGGCAAGGATGTGAAAGCTAATGAACCGCATATGGAGTTCGAATCAGGAGTTACACACAGATCTACTATTGACTCTGCTTCATATTAGCTGTTCACATTTGTTTAAGTTTTTTAAGCATCTACATCCAGATTTTCTTTTTCCAAATACAGACGATTGTGTAATTATCCCAGGGTTTTGAAGATAAAATTACATAATATCTATCAGATGCTTGCTCACCGGGCCCATAGGGTACTGAGCACAAAATCACGGAATTGTCACTGAATTGCACTGGCCATCGAACAGAGCTAAGAAAAGGCAGGCACATTTGCCAGCATTCTATGAGAGAAAGGCTGTCTTCAGGTTAAGCTATCTTCTAAGTGAAACCTATATCATATTAGGCAACAGTAACTAAAAATATAATCATATATCAGACTCCAGGTTTATGATTTTTAGGGAAATACTTCTAATATTACCAGTTTTAAATAAATTACTTAATGCCACTACACATTCACTTTCTGCATCTGAACAGCAACGTAATGTTTGAAATGTGCTGTGACTCACAGCAGACACAAAATAATTAATATCTTGATATTGGCTGAACTTTTAAACTATCCTTAAAATCATCATAGAGTTATAAGAATAAGAAATCAAAACAAGATATCTGTAATACTCATGAAATACAGAGAAAAATAATAGGGACATTATTGACCTACAATATTAATATCATGTATTGAACAGAGACCTACATTTTTGCTGAAAACAGAGTTCTTCAAACAGAGATTTAACCCAATGCTAAGCAATCACTTTTTAAAAGTTTTGAAATATATGGTAGATAGTGGCAGTTGTGTTCATATAATCATAAATATATTGTGAAACATAAATAATTTAACTTAAATATCTAATTTTAATGTGTAAAAATGACAAAAAAGAGAGAGAATATTATCAAGATAGCAAATACACATATTAAGCAGAAAGCTGTGCTTTTAAGTGCCAATTTTAGGAGAATAAGGGAAGTTTTCAATGAGATGCTAATTACTTAGGATATTTTAATGAAGAACATTTAGGTTGGATTAATGATACTCATTTCTAATGGTAGAGGATTGGTTATTCATTACCTGATTATCCTGAGATTACAATGTTTATCATTTCAATTAGCTTTGATAACAAGAGAAATTAATAGATTTATAATTGACAAGAGAAAAATGGGGAACTGACAGTGATCCTTATAACCCTGTAGTTTCTTTTGCTTTAATGGTGCAGTTCCGTGGTTCCCTGGGAATTTGTCAATCTAGGGAGTATTATTTTGTCTTTTAAAATGTATCTATTTGCTTTTATGGTGGATTTTTTTTTATCTGGAAAGATATTAATTCATAAGCTATGGGCACCTAGTTTCTTGTTCTCAAACAGAAATTCTTTCATAAAAGTAAATCAAATGAGTAAGTAAATTCAGGTTGTGAAATGCAGTGCTTTGATCTGCAGTTTAGAAAAAAAAAATTGCTGGAACACTTAGTGTGTTGGTAGATAAATGATTTTCAAAGTCAGCCTTTCAAAATAAGGTCATTTTCAGAAATGACAGAAAGTCAGCTAAGCAATAGTGAAAGAATTGTTGCCTCATTCAATTGCAGCCCCATTAATGGTTCTTTAGGTCATATTGACTTAATAAGAATGTGGGAGGGGAAACAACACCAAAAAAACAAAGGTCATATCAGGAAATAATACAAGCAAATTTTAGACAAACAAGTACTGAATCATAATTCCTACTTCTGGCTCACCCTGCACTGACTCTGCACTGAACATCAACATATTTTATACCACGTGTTCCAGAATACGAGAATGAAAATAGAGAGCTCTCTCTGACTTAGTAGTTTTTGTAATTCACTTACCATTTTGAGAAGTATCCCTTTTCATCCCTTTGTCTCTGTCTATGGATATAGATATATGGGTGCAGATTTATGCACATATCTGTACGTATTTTGGCCAGGGTGTGATTAATGAATACCTCATCTGGACTAAATAGTGTCCTAGGGGAGGAATCAAAAGAAGAACATCAAGCTACTTTGTCCCTAGCAAACATACATTAGTGTATGAATCTTATCCTCCAGAAAAGCACATCCTAATGAAGGCATGAGAGTGATAAAGCAACAAATACAAACTCTGAAGGCTACTACAGTATTTCAACCCATGAAGCAACTTCAAGTGTTTACTTTGTCCTCAGTCAACTTGATTTCTTTTTCATCATTACAGTGAACAACTTGCAGTGAACTGTGCCTTTGCATGTGGTTGAGTGTGAAGGGCAAGTGAACAACCCAAATGGCTCCAAATGACTTTTTTATCCTGTTCTATGGCTACGTTTGTGGAACCTGGCATTGCAGAGAAAAATTCTAATACCAAGCACCTGGGCGACATTTCTATATTATGGTCATTAATTACAAATGGGTGCACAAAGCTTCCTAGAAATCTAATTTTATATTTTAATTTCTTTATTCTGTCTTTCTTTTTAAGAGCTATCACAAATCATTTTCTGGTTCTTCATATTTTCCCTTTCGCATATTCATTTTGTTTTTCTTATGGGGAAAGGGAAGCAGCCCCTGGATATGTTCAATTCCAAAAGTGTGCATCTCAACAATCATCTCTGGTAAAAGTAACAGTGTTCATGTATCATGAATCAGATTTCTTGAGTAGAAAATATTTGAATTCCCTGTCCCTTATTCTAATTTTAAACTGTGAATACAATGTGGCATGTCTTTTTTTTATTTGAAAATCCCAAGTACAGAAATATAACAGACTAGTAAAACCCCATTTTGAATGAAACCATGAGAGCTTTTGCATATGAAAAAGGAGGTCCAAATGCAGACTGTACATGCGTTTGAGAAGACTTAAATAGATACTGTAGTCACCGTGGGTCTCAGCTGGCTCAGGGAGTACAGCTCTTTAAAATGGGTAGCACCTTTCAGATGAACACAATACTAGTTTTCCAGGATCCTCACAGTAACTCGCTGTAGGTTGCAGAGCATAAATGATAGTTTTATTCATAATTCTGGAGCCTGGAAGTTCAAGATGCGTTTTCAGCAGCGCTAACTCTTCTGATGCTTCATTTCTTGTAGGTGGCTGCTCCTCCCGACACGTCCTTGTGCCCTTCCCTAGTCACATCTGTGCTTTATCCACTCAACAGTTTACTGCAACATCACCCAGGCAGTGCGTGTGCTTACACAATGACTATCCTGAGTGTTGCTTGGGCGGGCATCCCTTCAATCAATCATTTGACTGGCTGCACAAGATGCATTCCTCCATCAGTTTGTTTTATTTTGCCTATTTTTTGCATGCTTTTTATTTATAATGTTGGATTTGCCTTTGATGTTTGTTTCTAGTGCAATTGGGTAATAAGTTCTGGTTATTTTAGTTTACCAATTCATGGTCATTTTATTTATGGAAAATTACCTATAATTTGGGGCTGTCATCTATTAAAAAATCTTATGTTAAGTACACTACGTATAATTTTTATACCTCTCTAAAACTCAGTGATATTCTTCCATAGTACAAAGACACTTTTGAAATACCAAAACTGAACAGGAAGGGTCCACCAGAAAATCTACAATTGAAAAAAAATGAAAAAGGGAGAACTGTAGTATATCAGGGAGGAAAAGTCTGTGTTATGAAATGAAAAGGAAAAGGGATGTCTCTCTATTGTCAACTATTCATAATACAGAAATGATAGAATTTGAAAGATGAAAGAAACCAAACTAAAAAAAAAAAAACAGTGATGATTAATGATTATAAAATTCAATGGGAAGTGTTGACAGAACTGACCAGCAGCTAACAAGCTACTCTAAAATCAGAAGCTAAGGAAAAATATTATTATGTGATATGTATGAACCTCCTAGCCAGACATGGAACTCATCTGTTATGTATTCAAATCATAAAAGTTAAAATCATTTAAAATTTAGATTAAGTTTAACAGACCAAATAATTGAAACACAGGAAATAGCAAAATGCCAACTAAAACTTCCATCATCAATGTTTCAGCATTACATTTACCGGACAGACATCTTACTGAAATTAAACCACCCACAGGAGAAAAAGGAACAACTGAAAATCTAATATGTCAACGTAAAGTGTGTTGTTCCAAAAGAGATAAAAATCTAAAAAGAATTTAGAAATCCTTTCAATTTAGACTTGTTATCATTGTCTATATTATAAATGTTGAATATTGAGTATTTTAAAGATACACACAGAATAAATTTGACAAAACTGTCATTTTTGTATTTCCTGTTCAATTGTATTACAAAAGTTAACAAAAATATGTAATTTTGTTTACATAACTAAACTGGCGAGTGGTTAATCCTCTGTTGTTATGAAGACTCCAGTCATTTTGGCTTATGGCATCCTGTGGAATTCCCTTGAAACTCTGTTACCTCTTAAATTGCTAAATACAGTCACATTCCAAAATACTCCTACTTACAAAGGCAGCATGTGATTTAGGGCGGGCACAACTGAAACAATAAAAAGTATCAGAAGGTCACACTTGGAGAAGGAAGGCAGGATACTCCAAGGCCAACTTTCCTGGGCTCTCTTGAATGCTAAGTAAATGTAAATGAAATCAGACTCATGAGGAGACTTTCAGTACCTCATTGTGAACTGCACTGGACTGCCTTCAATGCTAGCTAGAAACACAGAACCGGAGAAATCCATCCCACTCAGAAATTGTGTACCATAGGGAATTTAACTAAAAATTTTTCCAGAATCAGGCCAGGAGCCACCCAGCTTCGACCTCCACCATGAAAATCTGGTCCTCAGATTGGGTATGAGAAGTGATTGAAAAGGAATCTTTAGAAAGATGTCACAGAAAGATAACATTTGGAAAATATAAAAAAAAATTGATGGACTGAAAAAAATTATTAGATAACAAGCTCTTGAAGAAATGAGAAGAAATAAAGATTAAAATTCAAAGGAAAAATGACACTCAGCCGATAACACATTTTTGACCCTTCACATAAAAGAATATAATAGATCAGAAAATCTTTGAAAAGTAAGTTTTTTCCATTGAAGAGAAGGCATGAATCTGATGAATGAATGAAAGAAGCATACTCTGAGATAACTGACAATGATTACACCAGAAGTATTTCCTACTAAACGTAGAATAATTGCAAAAGAGATCTAGCACAGTAAATACTAAATTTTATTTTATTTGTTTATTTATTTTTTAATTTTGGTGGAACCAGGGATTGAATTTAGGCCCTATGCTTGCCAGACTAGCACTTATTCTACTCAGCTATCTCCCTGGCCCTTTCTTTTTTCTTTTTAATTACTAAAATTTTAAAGATATTTTCCTGAGAAGACAGGTAAAATATAAGTTTTTATAATTTTTAAGTCCCACAAGATAGTATAGTCTTATTGTAACTATCTATAATAATATCTGAAAGAAAATGGTAATGTTTATAATATCCTCAAACAACAACAACAAATATATATGGATTTTAGACCAAATGAACTCAGTGTTTAGCAAATACAAGAGAGCAGATGAATAAGTTTGAAGATGTAAAAAAACAGTGAACATAATTTTCCTGGCCTTTGATGAAATCATGATAAATTCTAGGAGATAATAAATTTAATAAAAACTGGCGGTGACTATTGAATTTAATTAAATATAGGATAAAAGACTAAAATAAATGAGAATTATGATTATAAAAAAGTATGAAAGACATATATCTTGACAATGTACAAATTATATATCTTTTAAAGCCAGAGCTTCTGAAAGGGGAAGAGGTAAAAGTTGGGAGACTTCAAAGGTGTGGATTTATATACAAGTTTTAAAGATGCAATTTAAATCACATAAATCAGATAATGCAAAGTGTTAGCATATTACATTGTGTAACACTACATTGGATAATATATGTGTTATTACTTAAATAGCATAAGGTAAACTTAAAATAATCTGATCCATATAGGTATACTATTTGAGAAAAAGAAGAAGTACATGTTGTTTAGTTTTTTTCTTATACTGGTGAAATTAAAGAGAAAAAAGAGATTAGTATATTATATGACATAATTATAGATGTCATCATGACAATGAAAAAAGCTTTCAGATGGAATTTGAAGAAAACAAAGTCTATTCAGTGTAAAAAGATACATACCTAATTCGCTATCTATCCATCTAACTTTCTATATATGTTCAAATATTATGTCAGAAAGTTTGTAAACTTGTGATGATAGAATTAAGAGTAATCAACATATGTATGAGACATTAATCAATGGATATTGATATGGATGGACCAAACAGTTTATTAAGACAAGTCCTCATCAATGTGATCGGATGAAAACCCAGCATACAGCTTCTATGAGAATCATCAGTTTCTTCCGATGACTTCCTGGAGGCCGGATTTTAAAGACCCAAGTGAGCAAACAGGAAAGCAGTGAGAAGGCTGCCCATTATTCCCAGGAGAGAAGATGGGGTTTGAGCAAGACAGAGAGCGGATTTATATAATTAGAGTCTAAAAGTAAAAATAATTTGTTGTTAATTGGATGTATATAGAATAGAGAGGGACTGTTAACTCCTCGCCTTCTCTTTGAAGAACCAACAACTGAAACAGAGAATTTTGGAGAGATAAGAGTTTTTGAAGGGCAAAATTTTGGATTGAAGATGTACAGTGTAAGTGCGTAAGTGTGATGAATCTCTGGGGCATTCTACGTAGATCTGCTGATCAAATGGCAGTTGCATTAACCTAATGTTCTATTCAGAGGTCTAGGAAAATGATAAAACTTCTAAGCAAAGAGGGTAAGATAAAATTTCCATATAGTCTGTGGAATGTATACTAAAGACAAAGGTGTAATGATGTGTTCTTTGAGTTCAACATACAAGGAAATTATGTAATAAAATGCTATTGGAAAATGAGAGAGGAGAGAAAGCAGAGAGAGAGAGACGGAGAGACACAGACAGAGAGAGAAAGAGAGAGAGAAAGAGACAGAGACAGACAGAGAAAGAGAGAGAGAGAGAGAGAAACTGTTTTCCCTCCTTGTAAAGAAGACTTGCTTTTCTTTGTGATATGCTGGGAGAAATGATGACTGTAATATGCTATTAAGATGAAGATTTTCTTGCTTGGCAAGTACAAGGGCCTGAGTTCAATCCCCAGATCCACCAAAAGAAAAAAGATAAAGATTTTGTAATCATTTTGATATCCTAATTCTTTTAATACAACCTTATTTTTATTATTTTACAGTGGAAAATTTGCCAAAAAGAGCACTCCAAATTAATTCCATCATTTTTATAAACACATAGAATTATTTGACTTCTATTGGGTGGGCTCATACATGCTAATAGCTCAAGTTCTTTAATTTGTTACTTGTCAGATTCAAATTTGAAATGGTTTTGTAAATGCATTTAACATTGAAGCTATTGTAATGTCTATTAATGTTACATTGAATTAGGTCAAATGTGTCCTTAAAATACTCTAAATGAACTTCTGACTTTTCGCATTATTTAAGGGAAAATATATTTCATTATACAATGAGGCCTCCATGCACAACATTTCAAAAGCAACTTAATGTTTCAAGTTGTTAAAATCACATTGCGATCCACATCTTAACTTAAAATGCTACTGCAAACATGCTATAATTACGTATGAATGTGTGACCTATCAAATTTCAGAGCTTTTAGATTCCCTATCAACTGAAATAAAGCATATTCTAGGAAAGTAATTGCCAGGAAGTTTTGCCTTACTGAAAGCTGGCAGCTGGCAGTGTAAGGCAGTGTTCCACATGGTGGTCTCTGTGAGACAACAAAGGAGAATGGTAAAAAGAAACTTTTGGGGATAGGATTGATGTGTTGGCCTGGAGTATGCAGAGAGGGCCACGTAGGCACCACGGAAAGCTCTCCATTTGGTCTTCTTATGTCCTTAATTCCTCCAAGCTTATAGAAGAGCTTCAGGATGCGGCTTGGAGCCAACGCTGCCTGGGTTGCAGCTGTCCTTTGAGCAGATCTATTTCCTTGTTGCCCTTCCTGCCAACCCACCTTACCTCTTGTCCTGCAGTCCCGTCCTTCCCTCCCTGTTCTTTCTTTCACTAACTCTGCTTTGTTGTTGCTGGCTCTTTACAGTCACTCCTTGTGTCCATATTCATCATTAGTTCCTATAACATAAAGAATGTTTCCCTACTCTTTTCTCCTTGATAGAATAACTGCATCTCAAAGATCCAGAATGGACAAATACTAAATACTCCTTAGATGGCCAAATAGCATTTTATGTGTTTAAATTCTGTTTTCATCTTGCTGGATTTTGGAAAAGGAAAGGGTTGTCACTTTATGTAGTGTTTCATATATTGCGTATCTACTCAGCTTAAATATCACAGTCCAAAATGTTATATCTTTATATTGTGTGTGTGTGTGTGTGTTTTTTTTTGTGTGTGTGTGTGTGTGATTATAGTTCCAGGCAAACAATACTATTTTGTAAGTCTAAAAAATGTTGGCATTTTCCCCTTTGATATGGAATGACAAATAATTTTAAAAATTTTCTTTGTACCTGGTCTCACTAGGCAGCTTGGACTTACAGTGATCCTCGTGTCTCTGTCTCCCCAGCACTGGAGTTACAAGCATGCACCACACACCTGGCTTTTGTGGCTGGCACAATTCATCTAGGGTTTGGGCTCGTACAGTATGTGGTTCCGGGGACAGAACCCCGGTCCTCGCACTTGCCAGGCAGGCACCTAAACCACTGAGCTATCTCACCAGCCCCAGGAAAAATGATTTTAATTTCTGCTTGTTGTTCATTCATGTTTAAGTTTCTTTAAAAAATTGATAGATAAGCACAAAATTATTTTAATGAATTATACTCGATAGCAGGAAACTTATGAAATTATTGACACCGGCAAAATTTGTTACCATTTCTCTACAATGTCTTATGTGGATATTTCTTTAAATATATGGAGTTCAAGTTAGGGTTGCAGTAATATAAAGTACCTGATGTAACAGAGAGATTGCATCACACTTTCCAGCGTATAACTCTCCTTCAGAGACAGTTACTATCTCATTTCATGCCTCTGGTTCTGCTTTTTCGTTTGCTAAAATTTGGAAGTCCTGTGCAAGCCCTTCACTACCTCCTTTAGTTCTTTTCCCACAGTACTTTAAGATAAAGATACTTTAAAAGTTTTCATCATACTAATTCTCTTCTTAAAGTTCAATCTGCTTTTAAAATAAATGACCCTCTAAAATGTCAGGGCATTTTAAAAATGAATATCATCTTGGAATTTAAATATGTGCTGTGTCTAAATTATTTAGATTCACTTTTAGTCTGGGTTATGGATTTCTTAGACTACAAGCACCTGTCCCTAACTGGAAATGGAAATCTACACTGTCTAAATACCACATATTGTAACTAGCTGTGAATTGCCTAGAACAAAAGTAGATACCGGATGGCTGGGGTGGGGCATAGGTCAGTAGAATAAGTGCTTGCTTGGCAAGCTCAAGGTCCTGAGTTTGATCCTTGCTACCACCAAAAAAAAAAAAAAAAAAAAAAAAAAAAAAAAATAGTGGATACCAATACAGAGTTGGAACTCCCAAGACTGGAGCTTCCTGAACAAAGATGTTATTTTATTTATTTCAGGGATTAGACTCAGGCCCTTGTGCTTGCCAGGGAAGCACTTATTCTACTGAGCCATCGCCCCAGCCTTGAAAGCTGTTATTATACATAAGATATTATTAAATTTGTTTTCATTGCAGCTGAACCAAAATGTAAAGCTACCAACTATGTTGCATGATTTTGTTTAGGACATGCTTGATGACAGTTTTGGAGTAATATGGTAAGAAGTTTTTTCAGTGATTCAGAGTTTACCTACGCAGACTGAGACAATCAGACACAGAATCTGCAATGGTGCTGAGCATGGAGTCGGTATACAGTATTGAGCTACTTCATTTTGATGTCTTAATGCAATTAGGAAAAATGAAAAAAATGTATCCCAGGCAAGAGTGAAAAAGGACTAGAGGAAGCATCACTGTAGGTAGATTCAAGTGGGAAAGGGTTGTTCTGGATGCGGAGAGAAAGATGATCATATGGGGAAGAGGAAATTTCATAGCAGGAGATGAGGGAGAGAAGAGATCAAGCAAGTAAGAAAATGACTAACGTCTTGTATACTATATAAAGAAACTTAAGGGCCGGGGAGATGGTTCAGCTGAATAAGTGCTTCCCAGGCAAGTGTAAGGGCCTGAGTTTAATCCCCCGTTCCATAAAAAAGAAAAACAAAAAAAAAAAAAAAGGAAACTTAAGATTTAGGCAAGGTATAACAGAATTATGGATATTAGAAATTTCAGTGATACTGGAATAGAGAGAGAGGGGGGGGGAGAAGGAGACAGAGAGAGGGAGGGAAAGGGAAAGAGAAAGAGAGACAGAGAGACAGAGATGGAGATGGAGAAAGAGACATCCAAAATTGAAGAGGATGAATCAACAGCAGGCTGGAAATGGAAAGTTTCCATACTACAGTCCTGAGGTCAAAGTTTTCCTCTTCAGCAAACCTCACTTTACTTTAGCCTTGAACAGACTGAATGTTCCGCACCGTGTTATAGAAGATATTCATTTTTCCTGGATGTCTGCTGATGTAAATGATAATCATATTTTAAAATATGACTTCATAGTCCATTTACACTGCTGCTTAACAAAGCAAGTGGCCAAGAGAAACTGGCCCAGATGACACATGAAATTGACCATCCTAGCTCATCACTTCTGCTAACCTTATGTACTAATTCACTGTAAATAATAATTAGATTCATAGATATTCTAAGTCTAGCTTTCTACCTCTTCTTATCCCTTTTTTATTCTTTTATCATATTCAGTCAGGAAATACAATTACCAGAGGCACAAAATTATATAATGAAATTACACCCAAGCAATATTTTATCAGCTGCTGTAAAGATAGTTTGATTGTTAGAACAATGAAAAATTTTGCTTTCCTCATTGAAAAACTCACAAGAAAGACCTCAGCATCATACTACGTAATTGCTGTCTTCTGCTTTACTCGAGGCTCAGCAGGTCTGGCCTTGCACGTGATGGGTGAGATCTCTACACCAAGCATGTGCAGGGATGGGCTCTGCTGGCCTCAAGGGAGTGGGCTGTGTTATTGCCTTCATAAAGGGGTTTTTGTTCGTCATCTCTTACCTACCACACTTAACCCGTTAGTGGTTTAGAAAACTCACCACTAGCAGCATCAGAGAAGGCACATCTCTGTGGACAGTATAGGTATAACTGAGAAAAATACCAAGAATGATTACATTTTTAAATAATTACAGTATAACACACAACAATTACCTGACCTCAAAGTATCCTCTCAGGATTCAAACACATTTATCGCAGCATTCTTACAATTTTCTGAAGCAATTCTGGAAGAGTTTTCTGGGTGTGAAAAGAAAGGTGAACATATGGGAAACTTGGAATTTCATAGGACAGGAGGGAGAGAAGAGATCAAGTGAATAAGAAAATGTCTTTAATAGGTGTCTTTAAATTGTTCTTCTAGAACCCCCTCAAAGTCCTGAGTCAATGGAAAATGACCATTTCATTGTCATTTTGACAGAAGATCCAGATGTCACATGGTGCCAGATCCAGCACATGATATTTTCACATCTGCCTGGAAAGACTTAGATAGAATATGGTGGCAGCATTCAAAGGGGTTTTTGTCACAATTTATAAAAATCTCTCAAAGGACCAATGAGATAGCTCAGTGGACTAAAGCTCCTGCTTAGGAAGCTTAAGCAAGTGCAAGTACCGTGGTTCAATCCCTAGCACCTCATGCTGCCCCCAGCCCTATCCCCAGGGTGGGCTGAACTGGCCATAGAGTCTGGGCACAGTGGTGTATGCCTGTGATCCTAGTGCCAGGGAGGCTGAAAAACAGGAGAATCACTATGTGAGTCCAAGCTGAGTAGTGAGACCTTGCAACAAGCAAATACATAAAAAGCAAAATAAAACAAAACAAAACAAAGAAAGCCCCTGGAGTGAGAACTTCTAGCCCTTCTTTAGACAGTGACAAGCACCATGGGATGAGTGTGCTCTCCAAGAGGAATGTCCTGGGGAGGCTGAATGGCAATGTGTATTTACAGTAATATTTTGTATCTGAACATGCACCATGATTTTATAAACCCTTACACTTCCAAGTATATATGTGAATTTTTCTTCATGTTAGAAATAGTATTCATATTTTGCTCCCCAGAAATGAGTTTTGCCTTTGGGGACAAAGCTCAATTAGATGTAAGCTAAAAGATAGTCACTATTACACAAATTAAGTCATAAATAAAATTCAGTGTATCCTGAATTGTTCATGGTAAAATCTCTTCTTTTTTCTTATATTTTCTTTCTTTAAAACTTCTTACTGTAATCCATTAGGTAATTTTGACCTGTTTACAGCCTTTCTTAATTTTCTGACCTATAGCTCAAATTTGATCTTCTATATCCAACTTCTGTACATCATAGCTAAAAAAAGTAAAAAAAAAAAAATTAATACACAACAATAGGTTATGGAGCAGGTCAGATTTGGTTGATGTGCTTTGTGAGTAAGTTAATATAAAAGCTTCTCATCATGCAGAATTTGTAAAGAAAATACATTACCCACAAAAATGAAATTGACAGCAGGAATTTACATTTCTAAGGACATGTGGTGGGGGCTGTGGCAGGAGAGCTTTGGTTTTAGTGTTATTTATGGTACATCCCAAACCACACCTTAGATGCATAAATGGTTTTGACCGTAAATTTCGCTTTCCTTGAGATTTCTAACCTTCATGAGAAATGAGTTGTGCAAATATTATGTCCATATACGAATCATGTTTTCCAGATATCCAACCTCTAGATTGATTCTGAATCTTCTTCCTGTTGAGGTACAAGAACAGAATCCTACCTGATGCTAGGACAGTCACTTTCAGATGGAGAACAGGATTTCAGTAGTTGCTGTGATTGAGTCAGCAGAAGCTGAATCTAAATCCAAGGGCTTCTGACTGGAGAGTAGAGATCTATAAAGTGGATCAAATTGGTCTCAAACATTGCAAGTTATCCTAAACACTTTGGGGAAAATAAATTTTAGTCTTTGGTCATCACCACGGTGTCTTCCAGGGAGTCCAGTGGAGGTGGACCTCCTTTGGTTGACTCAGCTGTTCATTCACTCTATTTTTCAGTAGTCAGGTTTCAAGCCATCTTCAAAATTCCTTTCATTTGAAAGGTTACCTCAGATCACACAACTAGCTATATAACTTCACCATTCTTAGAAAAGACTGAAGCTGGTCTTCGTTTTAGCTTTAAGGTTAGAACCCAAACATAATTTCCACTATTGCAATTTAGAAGCCATATATGTTACAAATCTTAGAACCCTAAATTTTTGTAGTCAAAGAAATTGCAATAGTTGGAATATGAGAACAGCTGTAGAACCATTCAGACTGTTGTCAAGTACACTTTTTTTTTTTTACTTGATCCTTATTACCATTGCCCTGAGAAGTATGTTGGGCAAGTGTTTTGATTTTTATTATACAGAAATCCTTAACTCTCTTGGCTAAAGTCACATGAGTAGTAGCTACCAGAAAGTTCTGAGAAGAATTTAGGTTTTTCAAAATCCTGTAATGCAATTTTCATGATACCTTATTTAATATGAAGGATTTTGAGTGATTCTTAGATATTAATCTGAAGAAATCATAGAATTATGTAGTGATTGTTAATAAGATGGATCAAATAAACAAAAGTCTTTCAGAGAAAATTAACAGAACATATTCTTTTCCTGTTATGTGATTGTTTAATTTATCAAGTTTCTTCTTAAAATTTCAAAATCAAAGCCACTTACCCAAAAAGTACTTACCCAAAAAGTTTTTCTCAAAAACTGCTTTTCTTTCCTTTATAATATGAAGTAGCATTCATGGAAGTAAGATCTCTTCTTAAATACTTCTTAAGTTGATAAATTACCTAACATTTACAGAGCTATCTATCTATCTATCTATCTATCTATCTATCTATCTATCTATCTATCTATCTGTCTATGTTGTTCAAATTGTCTCACCCCTACTGAGAACGATACAATTATTATATCTTTTGTGCACTTCAGTAACTTGTCTTAGGACTGGTTAAATGATAGGTCTTAGATAGAAAATTTATTGGTTTGACAGCAAATTATATACTTTTATCTTTCTGTGCTGTGGGGTTGGGGTTTAAAACCACAAATAAGAAGAATACTAATATACTCATTCAGCTACAAGACAATCACATTTGAATTTCCAAAGTGTTAAAAGAAGTTAACTGTAAAGCTTGTAAGATATTAAATCTAAATATCACACTGAGCCTTGAATTGCTCTTTAAGTAACATCCTTATGCTGTAAAAATCCATTTGCAGTAAATTTTCATATGCAAGCTAAAGGATTTTGAAGTCTTTCTGAAAAGCCCATGGGCCCTGTGCAATTTGTACTCCTTACATTCTTTCCTGAGTACTTAGATATTCATTGTTAGAGGGACTTATTCTATTACCTTAAATTCAAGTACTAGTCAATTATTACGTGTTCATTTTCATTTTATGTGTATAAATGTCTTTCTGTGACAGAAAAGTCTTATGTATCCAAAGTGTGAGCTGTATATTATCAGTACAGAACACTGAAATAATACCAGCAGATATGGGAAAATTTTTCTTTTACCCTTGTATACAGAGAAGGCTTCAGGGAAAACAAATCTTTAAACTGAGCTATCAGAATAAAATGCAAATGAATCCTAGCATTTATAATTTTTGAAAGCAATTATTTACGTATTTCAGTATTCCCATAATTGTAATTATGTTGATCAGAGAAGTACTTTGAAGCTTTATGAAAGTAGCTAATAAGATCATCAAAATTTTAGGTGTTTTTGTCAGGTTGATATAGAGATGACACACAGCAGAAGAAAAAATATATCACACAATTTACACTGGAAAATTCATTGGATGCTGGCTAATACGATGAGCTCTGAGAAGCAGACATTCTTAACCAAGTTTACAAGTTTCTTTATACCAATTACTTCATTTTCCAGTTACCTGTGTGTATGTGCATGCATGCATCCATGTGTGTGTGTGTGTGTGTGTGTGTGTGTGCGCATGTGTGCATGTGCCTGTGCCTGTGCCTAACCAAAAGCATGTGAAATGAAATACTTATATTCATATAGATTTCTGGATTCTGAAGAATAGGTCATAGAATTTAAGGTAGACACTATATTGAAAAGGTGAAAAATTAAAAATGAATATATGTCTTAATTAATATGGATAAATAATCTGGAATAAGGTGTGATCAATGTGTTCACAGATGGCTTCAATTTCCTCATGTTAATGATATGACCAGTTGGGCAAGATAATGACAGATGTTGGAAAAGAGAGTAGGTTTGTGTTAAGGAATATTTGAATTGCAAGTTGGGCAAAATAAGGTAAAGGACTTAGGGAGCCCATTCAGCAGTATACATGGCTGAGCGTGCAGCTCAGCAGTGCAGAGCACTTGCTAGACTCGGGTGAGGAGCTGGTTTCGATCACACTACTCCCTGTCCTGTGGTGCTGATCAGATGTGAGAATGAACCGAATAGAACACAAGGAACGCATGTGGAGGTTACTGCTCCAGACTGGTGAGTGGCTTTAACTAGAAAGAGTATCAGAATGAAATGAAGACAAATTCTAGCTGGATGAAACCTTGAGGGATGCACATTTGAGAAATACTATCACACACATTTCTATGAGGTTCACAGAAACCCTTGTGCTGTATCAGGTGATCTATAATTTGAGTACTATGCTTTTAAAATTCTGACTATCATAAATTATCCAGTGAAATCTATATAGGTATGCTTTATCACTGAGAGCATAAACTGAGCAACAAATGAAGAAGAAAAAATATCTCCCTGGGATATTGGCAATGGTACAGATCTAGTTATGTGACTTTCAGCAAATCAGATTCTCTGAATATGAAAGTTTTTATCCATAATGTGTCATAAAATAGACTACTTAATAGGGTTTTATGGTCTTAAACCAAGATAGTAGATATAAAATACTATGCCAATCCCTTATACATAGCTTAATAAGTTATGATAATAATTAAATATTCTAAATTCTTACCCCTGGACAAAGTATGAACAGATCTATAAACTAATATAAAATTGTAGTATTACTAAGAAGAATAGTTACTATATAGCTAAATCTCTTCAGAAAGGGAATCAGAAATCAAGGGTGCATTTCTCAGTGATCTTGGGTGACTTACCACATAATGATACATTAGACTGGGACATAACTCTCTCATCCTTATCTTCTTTGGGATTAAGTCCAATTCATTTCATAAGGATTCCAAAACTCATAATAACTTGATTCCTTTTACACCTCCTTGCACCTTTCAGAATACATTCATACCCCATGACCTACCGATTCTTATGTCTTTAAGCCACCAGCATAGCTTCATGCATGATAAAAACAAAGGTTTTCAACAAGTTGGCCATTCTGGAGCATCCCTTGTGTGCTGCTGATCATGTTCCTCTCATCCCATTTCATCAAAGGCCTCACTAAGTCCTTGTGGTGGCATGGGAGGCTGTGCCTGTCACATGGATTAGCTGTTTGCATCTCTCAATACATTGTCAGGGCTGTGGTGAGGGCTTGCACTTCATGTTCTTATCTTGTTAATAGTTAATAAATATCCATGGATGGGAAAAGGAATGAATGAGTTATGAAATTCATAGTAATAAGTGTATCAAAAGCTAATATGAAAAGGTTTTATCAAGTTTAGAACACTAAGAAGTGGTATTTATTTATTTGTTTGGCAGAACCAGGGACTGAACTCAGGCCCTTGGGCTTTCTAGGGAAGAGTTTATTTCACTGAGCCACCTCCCCCACCACTTAGAAGTAATATTTATTAAGTATAAAAAGCTTCAAAGAATATTTGGCAAAGCCAATGCAGAGCAATGATGCATACTTACATAAGCATTGCCCATGGCACTAAGGAATAGAATTAAAATACAATATTTCCTTGACATTTGCTTCTAAGGAATGAGCTTGTAAAGTCACTGAAGTTATTTAGTTATAGTAAGTTTATCTGTAGATGCAGATGAGGTTTATGTACGAGAAAGGTTAATTAGTGGAGATTTCTTTTCGTTCTAAGACACATAACTCTATATATTGTGAAATTAAGAACAATGGAGTAAGTGAAAATACATATTTCAACATGTCTATTTTGGGACTAATCATTGTCAGAACTCTGCTTGTGTGTGGTGGTGGTGGTGGTGTATAGTTTTTGGTGATGAAATAAAATTGTATCTTTTTCATTATTATTTCTACAGTCTCTATTTTACTGTAATATTTTTGACTTTAACACTTTCAGTCTATCTTCTTTAAAACTAGTACATTCATTTCTATCTATATAGCTTCTTCCTTTCTCATTGTCAGCATAGGGTTGGTATGAATGATTATTTTTCTCATAATTCATATTACTTTCATATGACATTTCTTTCTTCTTGGCTTCAATTTTATAGTAGAATTTCTTTTGTAGCAAGGTTGGAATTAATAATAAAAGTTGGTTGAAGACTGATTTAGAAAAAGAAATCTATATACCACAGATTATAGATTGTTTAAATTCATGAATTTTAAAGAGACATAAGCATTTCCATTTCAAAATTATACACATGAACAATCTATACATATATCTTAAAACTTAGGTATATATCTGATAAATTAATAGCCACTTCACTATTATGAATGTTTTATTTTTCTAGACATTGATTATTTGTATTGCATAAAAATTTTAATGAATTCACATGATCTATATAAAGATACTACTCTTGAGAAAGATTGCATTTGCTTGTCAATTGAAGACATTTTTCATATATAGAGAAATCTTCCTGCCTCTCAAGCATAATGCTCTTCCATAATAATACATCAGGCTTAGTGTCAAAACTTTTCTCTGAATAAAAATCTCTGCGAAACTGGGTGGCAGAATGTGAGAGTTATGAAATAGAAATAAGCTGTTCTAAAAGCCCAGTGATGCATATTTTCAAAAGAAAGTCAGAGAAAGAAAAGTTATATGTTCATGTATATAAATTATTTTCAAATCGAAGAAGTAGAAGTAATTGAGTACAATGGATGGCCATTTTGGGTTGAAGAACATATGTCAGAATAGACAATCTGGAGCAGAAACAAATCATAAAACTTAATGAAAATATTTAAAATGGTGATATATTAATCTGAAAATGAAAGCCTAAATATAGTTATGCTATATAATATATTTATAGATATAAAGATGAAGTATTTTACTTAGGTTTGCAGAATAGTTGTCATATTATACTACAGAACAAAACTGGGAACCTAAAAATGACTTATAAAGGGCAAAGGGCTGAAAAATAAAGTATATTTCTAAGACCTTTAGTACAAATGATAAAATTATTAACAGTAATCAAGTTACAATAAACACAGGGCATATATGAACAGAACATCAATTATTTAAAATTAGGTCCTACTATGTGCCGAGGGCCTAAATTACTAGGTTTATGGAAGTAGACATTGACTTCAAGGAATCCATGTTTTCTAAAGAATATTGTATGAGTAACTCTACAATATTGATGCATGTGATAAGTAATGGCATAGAAATGATAGCATTACGTTTTAAGTTCCTAACCAGATTCAGTGGCTAAGAGGAAGTACTAGAGGAAAGCTTAAAGACTTTCTGGATGTTGAGGAAGAAGTACCCAATGTTTGACACAGTTTATGAGTGTAGGGAGAAGAGAAGAAGAAAATAGCACTTGAAGTCCAAGGGCAAAGCAAGTAATAAAGCACAAAGCAATGGGCAGCACTTGGAGCAAGTTCCCTCTGGTTGAGAGACAGCTAGAAACAGAGAGAAGTAAGTGAGGCTGAGAGAAGGGGACAAGGGTCCAGGTTTGGAAGAACTTATGCACTCTGATTTGTACTTTAGTCTGTACTGGAATTGTCTGAGTTAATTCTGGGATACTTAAGAGTGAAGGCACAGAGAGATGGTGAAAATGTGAGACAATGTAAAGGAAAAATGACATAACTGAAGTCCCGTGAACATGGTGATACAGCCAAGCACAGAAAAGCCAATGGAGCCAGGTGTGGCAGTGCACACTTGTTACTCTAGCACCAGAGAGGCAGAGGCGGGAGGGCTGTCATAGGTTCAAGGAAAGCCTGGGCTACACAGGGTGGTAATGCCAGCCTGTACTGCAAAGTGAAATCCTGTCTGGAAAAGACAAAAATAAAATGAAAGAAAAATGTAAAAAAGAAAGCCTAAAGAAACAGGGTTATACATGTTTAAGGCAGGAAGAGAAAAACATTAGAATGACTAAGATTTTTAGTTCAGTGACAGGGAACAATGGTAGTATTCACAGAGGCATAGGATGTTGGAATTCTAAGGTGGTAATTGTTGAATTTCCCTTAAGGTGTTTGTGGCTTTGTCCTTATGAAAAAATAACTGTTCTGTAGGCATTCAAATATACGCCTTTGGATCTGTGATAGGTAGCATGGCATGATATCATACCACAAATGAAATCTTATAGGAGTAAAATAAACAGAAGAATTTCTTAAAAACCCTAGGGAACACTGCCATTTTAAAAGTAAGGAAAGAAAAATTCAGTGGAGGAAACCTGAAGATGTGTTCTAAAATGAAAAAAAAATAAGGTAAGATGAAGGCCCAGAATAGGAATTACAGAATGAAACATTAGAATGATGGAAAATAAGACAGCAGTAAGAAATATATTTGGGCATATGGTAGAAAGAGGGAAGCACTCTGGCATTAATGCAGAACTCAATTCTCAGCTGCAGGAATAAAATGAAATAAGAAGGACAAAAAAGTTAAGTTTCTTCTTAAAAAAAAACTGCAGCGAGTTAAATTTTAAAAATTTTAATGATTCAATTGCAAGTAGAAATAGCCTAGCACCTCACTTAAGTCTTGTTCTGGATGCCTTTCAAATTATGACAGTAATGAACAACCGTGCATCCTGCTTCACCAGTCTTCTGTGAAGCAGTATGTGTTAAAAGTAATTTAAAACATTCAGGAAAGCAATATCCAAAGTCATTTTGGCATAATGAAGGGAGTATAACTATGGGGAAAGTTGAGGGGCATTAAGGGGTTTGCATTCTGGAGAAGTTTTCTACAACATTCTCGATGGTCATGCAAGAAAAAATAGGGCTGCATTTTCATCATAATAAATCTTAAATCATTGCCAAATCATTTTTCAGTAATTTCTAAATTATTTTGTCTTTCTATTTTTATTTCTTCTTTTGAGTTCTTACACAATTAAAAGGAAAGTGAGAACTTAAGGATTAGGCAATGAAGAGAGGGCAAGGAAAAAAGCTAGGAAACATGACAGGGGCAAAGCCATACATTTATACACACATTGGTTAAGGCAATGATTCTGAGAATCTTCAGCAGGTTTTCCAAACTAGCAGTTAATTGGTAGGATTCTCACCCTAAGTATATATGCTGATTCCTGTGAACTGAATGACTGCACTGAAGATAGCAATGTGTAATAGTGGGGTCATGCTTGCACTGCCTGTCATTCTGGTCTCCTAAATACATACTTCTTGTCATGTCATATCAATTACTGCCATACTGTCTCTCAAGTAAATGCTTAGAAAAAAAGGTAAAAAATTAAAACAAGAGACAAGAAAGAAAAATAAATAACTTATTTTGTCAAACTGTAATGGTGTTGCTTTCTTTCTAATGTAATTATTTTTACATTGTAAGAAGTTATAACATTGATAAACTTTTAAAAAAACTATGCAAAAATTATCTCACTAGAAAGAGGGACAATAAAAGTGCTCACACAACAAATCATATTCCTACAGGGGACCCAGTATAGCCCTGTGTTCTCTGGCACTACAGCAATATTGCTAAACTTCATTTTTCTTCAAGAAAATTCAAATAAAATGAAATTCAAGGGCTGGCAAGATTGCTCAGTGGACTAAGAATCTGCTTAGGCAAGCCCAGCGACTGGGATTTGATTCTGAACATCACATGCGGGCTGGCCCTGCCCCCATGAGTGCTGAGCCTGAGACCAAGTCCAGGTGTGGTGGCGAATGACTGTAATCCCAGCTGAGGAGGCTGAAACAAGAGGATCACTATGAGTCCAAGCTGCGTTGTGAGACCCTGTACCAAATACATAAAAAAAGGAAAGTGAAATTCATTAAATCAGTCAAAAATTGTATACTGCACAATGTAACTTCACTAGTATTAGAGAACATTTTGGTTTTAAGTTATTCCTTAAGAGAAAAACCTAAGATGAACTGAATCATGAGAAGGAGATTAAATGCCTTCAAATAATTCTCAAGTACATGGAAAGTACCATTTCAAACACAATTGATATTCTCATTAGCATGCTTCTTGAGGACTCCTGTGAGGCTGTTCTTTGTTAGCTCAGTTTATTAAGTACTGTTCACAAAGCTAAAAGTGCCGATCCTTGAACACCTTTTGCAATCTGTGAAGTTTCCTGACTAACTCAAATTGGCCTTATCAGTTGATTTTCTGTAACACATTTTACAACAGTTGAGATAATCATTTTAGAACATCAGTTTAAAATCCTTCCAGGTGATTCAACATGCAATATTGCTTTATAAAACAAATTATATATGTATATGTATTTTGATGTATTTTTAAAGTAACTGGTCTGCTTAAAGTGTATCTTTTCAGAGAAGAAGAATGTGTTGGATTAAAAACTTTATATTTCAAAGTCAAAATGTTACTTTTCAAATCCAATTATCATTTAAGTGGGCTGATTTTCCCAAAGTAAAACTCTTATGTGTATATAGTAGATATTCACTTATTCAACTGATAATTATTTGTATTGTCTTTCATTAAGTCTTCCTAGCATTGCATAGAAAATTGAAAGAGAAATGACAGACTTCTTTCCAAAGAAGTGGGAATTTGAACATTTGATTTACTAAATAGCTTGGCTATAAATATAACATCTCATTTAAAAAAATGTTGTTATTTCTATGGCTGAAGAGACTTTATTTTCTACATACTTAAATTTCATATTGTTTTGCATCATCAGTTACATGAGACAGCCACTTTATTTTCTACTGTTGTAATACACAAGTCATTTTATTAAATGTCATGAAGTCTTTTTTTTTATTTTCAGCAGTCTTTTTTATTGCAATTTTTTTAGATGTTATGTGTATTATACAGCAAAAAATGAATTATTTCATATTCTTTTTTTAAATGTTGACATTTTCTCATTTTATTTCATTTATTTTTATTTTATTAAAATACAAATGTCAATCAGACAGTTTCAAAACACCTTAACCATACAGAGTCCATGAATTAATACATTACAAACTGTTTTCATAATGTTTTGGTATTGTACAAGGTGCATACATGATATTATATTTACAGGTTTTTTTATAGCTGAATTATATCAAAAATTCAATAATTATTTACCT